>VWYK01096301.1:111165-141278 GCA_013399775.1 Semnornis frantzii
GCGCCGTGCCGCTGGGACAGGCTGCGGCAGCGGGCCCGGGTTGGTGTGGCACTGCTCCCCGCCGCCCGTAGCGTAGCCAGTGACCGCAGGGGACGGCCCCGCGGTGCCGCTGTGTGCTAAAGATGGATTCACGTTAAGAAGGAGCGAGACGCGGGGCCGCCACCGGGTCAGGCCCGGGGCGGGGGCGGCCTGCATACTGCCGGCCCTGCCGCCCGGGCCGGCGGCTCTGCTGGGCCTCCGCCCCCTCCGTACCGGGAACAGCAGCTCTTCCCCAGCCCCGCGGCGGTAGTGCGCGGCTCGGCGAGCTCTCGCTAGCAGAGCGGAGGCTGCGGGCCCGGCCGCCTCCTCTGCCCGCCTGTCAAGGGCCATCCCTGCCTCACACCTGTGCAGGGGCCTTGGAGATCCCACCTGGCAGCACCTCTCGGGTGAGCGATTCTAGTGCTTCACCGAGCACAGTAACGGCATGGAGCTGTGCATTCTGCCAGACTCCTACCTGCTGGTTTTGCCCGGTGCCCCCTGCATGAGGTCAGGCATTGCAGGTTTATGGAGACCATGCCACCTCTCCTTGCTAGGTACAAGTCAGGGAAGCTTTCTGTCCTGATTTGACTCTGCTGGTGGCTGAAGTTTAGTATGGAGTTGGTACTGCTGCAGGTTTGACACTTACCGAGAAAAACCTCAAACCACTGTGTTGTAAACGTGAGTTAAAGCATCTTCCTTAAAGTATCCCAACTCTTTGCAGATGCTTTTGGGTTTTCCTGCTGAATTAACTGAAGGGGAATGAACTCACAATAAGCCATGTTAAATTGGTGGCTTCGAGAGAACACTGTTTGGGTGTTACATCGACAGGCTCATAAGGATCCTGCTGCAGCTGATTTTGTCAGTTGACCTGAAGCAAGTTTGCAGCTAAAAGCTGGTGAAGCACACAAGCAACTCAGAGTGCTGAGTGAGGAATAAGAGATGAGAGTCTGATACATAGATCTGGTTTGGCACTGTATCTCTGTTCAGGCCATGTATCTATTACCAAAGGAAGTAAACTGTTATGCAAACAGAGAAACCAAGGAGGAGGGGTTGAGGCCTGTGCTAGGAAGCAGCAGGTTTTGTGCAGATTCATTGAGATGTTGAACACTGAAGGCGAGGCTGGAGGCAGGCAGGAGAAAAGGTGTTCTTTGGTACCTCACCATGGCTGTGGAGCAGGAGAAGCTCTGAGCTCAGTTCCCATGCTGCTGCAAACTCTTCTGTGCTGCCAGGCCCAGATTTGGTGCTTGTGTGTAGGGGCAAAGGCTGGTAGTAGAAAGCTGGGCAGAGGTTAGAGACAATATACAGGGCTGGGATTAAAGGTGAAAAAAGCTGCCATGTGGTGATGAGAATTCCATCTGCTTCACTCAGCAAGAAGATTTGGTCAGTCCGTACTTGTGGAGGACAGAAGTTGAGCTGTGGGAATTGCGTGGCTGGGGATGGTACAGGAGTGTGTGTGTGTGGAAACAGAGCGTGTATTTTTAAGTGACAGAGACTCAAACATGAGAACAAACTTCCCAAAGTCGGTGATTTGCTGGCAACATCTCCTTTTGTTTTGAAAAGCAGTGGCAAGCATTGCAGCTCTTCTAACAGCTAGGGAAGTTGTGTGGTGTGCTTTGCTCTGGAGTTTGCAAGGTGGCCACATCTGCCTTCAGGGTGTTCTCTGGAAGATGGATAACTTCAGTAAACAGACATGAAGACTGGCAAATACATTTCAAAGTTTTACTTAGAGTTCTTAATTTCTAGGAACATCTGGTTTCGCCTTTGCTGTGTTCACAGGAATCTGTTTACACTGGCAGCACAGTTATTTGATTTTTCTGAGAGAGCTTGAACAGGGACGTTTCCCTCAGATGTGTTGTAGCTGTTAGTTTGGTGGCATCATCTTTCCAGCCCTTCTGTCTTGGTGTCAGTGTCGCTTAGCTGTCAGATTGAGCTGTAGCAAGCTAAATGGGGGGAAAAAAAAAAAAAAAAGAAAGAGAAAAAAAGCAAGGGAAGCTTTAGGGCTAGATCTTAACCATGATAAGGCTTTGGAGGATGCTGCCATGCCAACTCTTATTGTTATCTCTATCAGCCCCAATCGGCACTGGCTTGCTTTTGTTTTGTGTTCTTATGGGGATTTTCAGCACCACCCTTGTCCCAGCCCTGGTAGGAGTGCAGAGGATGTGTGCAGCTGTCTCCTGTCCTGCTGGCCTGAGTCTTGCTGAGCTTTGCTTACCTGAAGGCAGGCACCAGACCTGTATGGCTCTTGTCCATGAGTTATGGGCACCAGTTATGAGGATTGCTCTGGGAGCTGGGCCTCTTCCTCCAGGAGATGTTGCTTTCATCTGTGCTGTTTCAGACAACTATTTCCACCCCTGTTCTGCATCTTCAGCTCCTCTTTAGAGGCTTCTGTCAGAGCAGGGAGAGTAGCTCTCAGTTTGGTAAGTGAATTAAAAGGAGGCTTGGTAAAAAAATGATTGTTTCTTGGGGGGGGTTGTGTGATTGCATCAAGTGTGTGAAGTTGTTTTACAAGAAAATCAAGCAGGATAATCTAACAGATTATTTTTATCAGGGAAAAAAGTGAACAAGAAAAAAATTTAAAAATCATTGTTGTCTACTTGCACATCACAGTCAACTTCCCAGAACAGTAATGTTCCCTTATTAGGGCACTAGTTATTACTAATAATTAGCAGGCAATTCTGAAAGCTCATACCTTTCTCTTCCATCCAAGGTAGCTCCATCCAGCTGCAGCTTTCTGCTGCTTGGTGCTTCTGAGTTTGGATGTGGGCTCTTATCATGGGGCTCAGCTCTATTGCTGCCTGCAGGAAAATGTCAACATTTGCAGAGCTAGATCAGAGCCCTTTTGAGATAACCATGAATGGAGAAGATTGCTATTAACAAAATTACTTTGCTCTCAACAAATTAGCGTAACAGATTAATCCCTGCTCGTAATCCCTGCCTGGCTGTCCAGGAGGATGCCTGTGCTGTTGTGGAGCAGGGAGGAATTTTGCTGATGGAATTGCTTCCTTCTGTTCCTCCCTACCAGTCCTGTACAGTCTGCACAGTTCCATGCACTCTCACCAGCCTGAAAGGATAGGATTTCCCTGAGGAGGGATCAGATCATTAGCTTATAAATAGTAAATGCTTGTCCAGGCCTACTTTTCAGTGCTTGTTGTTTGGTGCTTGTCTCATGTCCTGCCTTTGCAACAAGTACAACTGCATCTGCACCTCATGGCCCAAAACCAAATCCAAGGAAATCAGACGTACTTCCTGTTGGAGGTGATGACTTTGTGCAAGGAAGGAAACTGCCCTGGTGTGAGGTGCTTCAGCTTTGCACAGTTTCAATGTGATTGATCTGAAAGGCTCTAGCAGCAGCACTGCACTGTGCTGCTGTGTACCCTGGGGTTGTGCCTGGTTCCAGGGGGGAAAATCAGCTCTCTCACCTGGGAATGTGGGCTGAAATGAAACTGAAACACATCCACTGGATGAATACCCTTTGAAATGAGCCCATTTCACCTGCTAGAGAGCATGTGGGAGTATTGGGGAGCCCTTCTTGCTAACTGAGCTCTTGGGAGGTCTTTTTGGGCTGCGCACACACATTCCCCTTGCCTGCCACCTACTTCCCTCCAGTTTTGCTTCATTTATTGCAGACTTGGTCAATCTTATGGCTGCTGTGGATGTTTGATGCCTGTGGAGGTTTAGGGCCTGTCAAAACTCCTGGCACAGCCACCCAGCAGTTGCCCTTTTGTATTCATGCTCAGCCTTCTTCACGCTGAGGTTCTGGTATGGAGCTTTCCATTCACCCTGCTGTTCCTGGCTTTGCCTCTGGGCTGGAGGAGCAGTTTCCTCTTCTCCAGGGTGCTTCACTTGGACTTGGGATAGTTTTATATGTGGTTTGTTTTGCAGCATTGTTCTGCAGACCTGAGTGATCTGTAGGCAGTTAGTCTGAGGGCAGGGTCTTGCCTGTCCTTGGAGAGTTCCTATTGATGGGATATAGCAGCAAAACCAGACAGATGGGCCCTGCTCTTAGCTGTGGTTTATGACAGAGCAACAAAATCAAAATAAAAAGTGCCCATTCTGAGTTGAGAGATGTCCTCAAATTTCTTCAAGAGGGGGCATCCTGCCTAGGGCCTATCCCAGGAGAGGAGAGTTGTGTGTCTGTGTATTCCCTTTCAGCATGTATCAAGTAACTGGCATCAGAGGCTTCCTTTTGTGTTGTGTACATTTGTAGCAGCTTTCAGTCTCTGCTTTAGAGCAATAGCAATTTTCCTTCCCTTGTGGATCACGTTGCTTATCTTCTAGGTGGAGTGTTTGCTCAACAGCATGTTTGATACAGCTGATCTCATGCACTCTAAACCCCGTGAAGGTCAGCTGTGCTGGTTTGCCTTTTGCCAGTGCTGCTTTTCCTGGGGGAAACCAACCCCACACTGACTCTCACGAGGGTGCAGGTCTGGTAGTGCTGTGGCCATGCCAGCCAACAACCACAGCGTTCATGGGAGAGGTGGTGATGAGGGCTAAGGTTTACCTGAGCCTTGGGAACGGGCTTAGCTAGAAATAAGGTGGGTGGACCTTTTTCTGATGGCAAAGTGCAGGCTGTGTGTTGGGCAGCTCTATCTGAGACCTAGCAAGAGGTCTGGTGAGTCTTGCTGAGGCTGCTAACCAGCAGCTCCACCCCTCTTTGGAGGAGTCTGTCCTGGCAGCAGACACATAGGTAGATGCTGCTCCCAACTTATCTGCTCGGGGGGCAAAGTCTTGTATCTGAACTTAAGCCCACATTCACTGCAGGATAGTCTCTAGAGCTCAGCTTTCTTCCATTTCATGGCTCAGCCAGCACTGTCTGCAAGGCAGAGTCATTGTTCCTTTTCCAACTTGACCAGTTCTTCATTGCAAAATGAAATGGTGGAATTGTTCTCTCTGGCAGAACGTGCTTGGACGTGGTACTGCTTGAGTGACAGCTTTATGGTAAGGACCCTCAAAGCATTTCTACTTCACACTCAGTTCAATTGCTTAGACTCTGCCAGCCTGTCTCTGATGGCCTCTGTTGAAACTAAGGACTGCTCCGAGCGAGGGGTGCAGCTTGCATTGTTCCTTCTGGAAGCTTCAGAGAGCTCTGTGACTTTGTTTTTATTCTAGAAACTTGTTAAAGTAGCCAGCTTTCTCTGGGAGGACCAGTTCCTTGTGGCAATCCAGCACAAATCTATTCAGTTGCCTCTTGTTATTTCAGCTTTACTGCCTGGATGTGCAATAAACCCTTTTTTTTTTTTTTTTTCCCTTCCCTCTTCTCTTTAATCTCTCCAAGTAATTGGCAGAAGCTTGCTTTATTGCCAGAGCATGACTGGCATGTAGCACTTGGTACCACCAGTGCACAGTGTGCCAGAACCAGCTAGAACTCTGTGTCACTATATTACGTGGACAAGAGAAGCTGTTGTCTCGTTTACAAGGCACCTACACCCAGTTTTGAGAACAGCTCGCCGAGGGTACTCGAGGAGAGCGTGGCTGGCTGCCAGCCCGGAGCTCAGGTCACTGCCTGTGCTTCCTGCAGCATGGCTTGCTGCCGGTTCCACCTGCCAGCAGTGTCACTTGATGGGCTCCTCATCAGCCCTAGTGTTTAGGTGTTGGTTTAAGAGGGCAGAAGGACCCCCAGAGCCTTTTCTTCTCACTCCAGTCAGCATCATTTGGGCTTCTACATGCTTCTGCTTTCTGGTCAGACTGCACAGTCTCCTTCCTGCCTCCCACCAGGTTAGGGCTGCAGCTGTTGCAGTGCCAAAGACAATTTTCTTCCTTCCCTGAATTTCCCAAGGACCAAAATGCTTAAACCTCACTGAAAATGTTGAAGCAGGGCCACGGCACCAGGTTGCAAACCAAAAAGCCCATGCTACCCTGAAGGTCAGACTTGAATAAGAGGGAATGAAGCTCCTCAGGCAGAAGGCTTGAGCTGAAGCTGGATGTGAAATGGGGCAGAAAGTTGTGTTTGGGTGGGGGAAGCACAGCTGCAGTGTATCTGGGGGAATTGGTGGGAAGGTGCACAGCAGAGTGGGATTTGGTGAGCTCCTCTGCAAACGTCAGTGCTATTTTTCTTTTTTTTTAAAAAAGGTGTTTTACATACCCCTGAGGATGCTGTGTCTGCTGAATGTTACCAGTGACCTGGGGTGTTAAATTTCCCCCCGGCTGTGCTGAAGCACAGTCCATGTCTTGGAGTCCTGCTGTCAATTTCTCTGCACCCTTGGGGAACTCTGTGTTTTTGTCAGCCCCTCATTCCCTCTCCAGTGCGATGAGTGCTGTGACTCCAGGGTTTGTCAAAAGCTGATACTTTTACGTCCTCTGTATGTGGGAGTTACTTCCTTTGATGCTGTAGTTCAGTGCTGCTTCTGTGTCTGCGGTGCTCCGGGGCAGCCATTTCCCTACAGTCCCAAAGGGTTAGGCAGCATAATGGCTGGGATCCTTGCAGGGCAATTAACTCTCCTCTTTCTGGGGTAGCAGCTTTTCTTTCTATCTGAATCCTTTATGCTTCTCGACAATGTGCCTCGTCCTTCTCAGTCCTCTGCAAACATCTCTATCACCTGCACAAGGCTGTCTGTTGGCTGCCTGGTATGAAGGGGAGATCTTCTGCTTCTAGAAAGTGTCAGCTCTGTCAGGGGAGCTGCTGCCTTGCATTTCTCATATCCATGCCATTTAAACCAGATGACAGGAGGTGACTACCCTAGGAAAGGAAAGCTCCAGTGCTCCCCTCTGTTTCTCTGCACATTCTCCAGTGTCCTGGTGGTATTCAGAGGCCCTGGAAGTGTGTGCAAACCTAGTCAGGAGCTGCAGATATTAGAGAGAGGGAGTCTAGACAAAGAGAAATCTCATCTTGCTTGCAGCAGGGAAGCTTCTCTGTCTGAATCTGGTTTCCCCAAGGTACCAGAGGCTCCATGTGCTGTCCACTTTCTCTTTTGCAGGGAGAAGGAATGGCAGTGTGCCCAGGGAGAGGGCTAGAGCTGAGGTCAGTGGTTTGTCTAAAAGTCATAGCTGAGCTGAGTCTGTCAACCAAATGATAGGGAGTTTTGGCACTGATGCCAGCACTGACACTGCTAATTGGCACTAGAACAGGTACAGTGCCTTTAGAAAGTAATTTTATTAGTGTATTGATTGAGCTTTATCATCCCTGAGGTAACCCAGTGCTGAGTATCCTTTCATCCTGTTCTAGCACCCACACTACTGCCCTGCTCTGGGCTTTGTTGTTTCTAACTCAGGAAGGTAAAAAGTACATTGGGCTCTGAATGTGTTATTGGCGTAGGCTGAGCTTTCGTGTTTGGATTTAGCTGCTATGGGGAGAGAAAGTCCCTTGATTTCAAAGCAGAAGTGCCTGTTCAAGCTGTGAAAACCCTATTTTCCAGGGGGTTTTGAACCTCTAGTGCGTCATCCTAGCAGCAGTTGTAACTAAGAGGCAACACAACAGCAAAAAATAGTCTTCTTAGAAGCCCTGTGATAAGGGAAGGAGCCATGGTGGGAGACTCCCAGGTACTGGAGGTGTGTGCAGAAATCCCCAAGATGACCTAAAGGCAAGTCCCTGCAGCTTTGCCAAATTGCCCCATCTTGTAGGGCAGTGTCAAGGGCTTCTCTGCTGGGAAATGGGAACTTAAAGTTGTTGCTGGAGCAGTTTTGCTGATGTTGGCCCAGTGACAGTGACAGTTTCATTTCTGTTCCTTAGCACAGTAGTTGTCCTTCAAGTGGGCATCTACAGTGCTGGGTGGGAGATCTGAGTTGGGGCTTTGGGGGAGACACTTTCAGAGAGGTGAACTGGGTAAAATGAATCTATGCCTTAAACATGAAGCTGTGATGTTGACTATGTGTTCCTATAGAATGTTGTGGTGCTGTGAGTCACCAGGGTGCCAGTCCTAGAAGAAGAGATTCTCTCTTTTTGTAGCACAGCAGGCCGAGAGCATGAAGAACCATGCTGGAGAGAAGCTTTCCTGCTTGCCGAAGGTGAGGGCTGAGACTTGGGTGAGGGAAGTGGTAACTAATGGAGTTGCCTCAGGCTGAGATTTGATGGACTTGGAGAGAAGCTGGGCCTGCAGGGCAGCCCCTGCAAACCAAGAAATGATCAGAAGGAATGACTGAGCAGGCCTGCTGTTGTCTGAAAAATTGATCATGGCCTTTCTTGTGCCTACAGCTGACTCAGACACTGACCATTCCTGTTGGGAGAGTCAGGAGCTTCTGGGGTGGAAGGTACTGTGCTGCTCACAGGGCAGGCTGGAGACACATTGCAGGCAGGGAATGCTGCATTACTGGAGGGAATGCCACGTTACCGGCATGCAGCCAGCACCAGCTGGATGCAGAATCGCAGTGGGAATGGATGCCAGGGCTGGGATGTGCCAGCAAGGAACTTGTACCCCTCCCTCCTGTCCTTTGCACTTCTTAGACTGGCACCAGATCGTTTCTTACCTACTCTGTTCTTTGCTCTTTCCCCTGTCTGGAACGATAAAAGTTAATGTATTCAGCCTGCTTGCATTGCTGCCTAGGGACTGTCACTCTGCCTGGTGTGCCAGCAGGCAGATGGGTACCTTTCTTCTGCCTGCTCTCAGGTTCTATCAGAAAAAGGGTAGCCAGGCACCTTGGGATGCTGATTAATATAATCCTAGACAGAGCCTGTTTTGTTCAGCAAGGAGACTAAGCAGAGATCACTTTTAATACGGAAGTGTCGAATGCAGAGGTTCTGTGCAGATCTGACTGCCTCATTAGGAAGCAACTTGCAGAGCTTCCATTGCCATTGCTAAATGAAGCAAAAGAGGAAGCAAAAGTGGTTTTGTCCTGTGCAGTGGACCAACAGCTTTGTTTTATAATAAACCACAGAAGTGAAACCTTCTCCCTCCCTTTCTCCCTCTTATACTGGGTCTTTCCTCCTTGGATGGGTATTTCTGCTGAAGGCATTTCCAGAGGTATGATCGAAACCTTTCCTCCTGTGGCCTTACCTTCTTTTACTGAAATGTGAGAGGAAGTTCCTTAGACTTCTCAGAAAAGGTTCAGTTGGTCTGGGAGCAGAGCAAGTCACGTTTTCAGTGTTTGACTAATGACAAAGCTGTCTGAATTGAACCTCCAAGGAGCAGCTGGGTCATCTGGAGGTCCCTCGGGAACTGGGAGCCTGGCAGGCAGGATCCCACCACACTTGTGCTACGGGTAGCTGTGCTGCTGCTCCTGCTTTTCCCCCTCCCCCTGCCCCCAGAATCGCAGAGCAAAGGGTTCTTATGGGAGCAACAAGCACAGAAACAGGCTGGATTGAGAGCAGCCCTGCAGAGAAGGACTTGGGGTAGCTGGTGGATGAGGCACTTGCTGTGAGCTTGCAATGTGCACTGGCAGCCCAAAAAGCCAAAGGTGTCCTGGGCTGCATCAAAAGATATGTGGCCAGCAGATTGATGGAGGTGGTTCTGCTCCTGTCCTCTGCTCTCATGGGACATCATCTGGAATACTGCATCCAGCACTGGAGTCCCTAACACAAGAAGGACATGTAGCTGTTGGAGAGGGTCCAGATAAGGCAACAAAGATGATCAGAGAGCTGGAGCACCTCCCCTATGGGGACAAGCTGGGAAAGTTGGGTCTGTTCAGCCTGGAGAAGAGAAGGCTCTGGAGAGACCTCAGGGCAGCCTTCCAGTACCTGAAGGGGGCTTCAGGAGAGCTGGGAAGGGACTTTTGACAAGGGTCTGTAGTGATAGGATGAGGAGGCAATGGTTTGAAAGTAGAGCAGAGTGGATTTAGATTGAACATTAGGAAGAAGTTCTTTACTCTCAGGGTGGTGAGACACTGGAACAGGTTTGTCCAGAGATGTTGTGGATGCCTCACCCCTGGAAGTGTTTAAGGCCAGGCTGAATGAGGCTTTGAGCCTCCTGGTCTAGTGGGAGGTGTCCCTGCCCATGGCATGGAGGTTGGAACTGGATGATCTTCCAACAAAAACAATTCTGTGGTGAGAAGTGCTGCAGCTCTGACTTTTCTAAGGCGCAGCTTTCAGCTCTGCCTGCTCTGTATCAGTTCTGGCACCTGGAGCTGCTGTGCCACAGCTCTGGCTGCTAGTGTGTGCAGTAAGCCTCTCTGCAGTCGGAATTGCTGAGAGAGCTGCTGCTGGTTTCAGCACCCATGGGGTCCCCTCTCTGTCTGTCAGTGGTCTACTGACAGCAGGGAGGAAGGTGCCTGTCTCCTGCCTGAGCAAAGACCACAAAACCCCCTTTGTGTTTGTGCCAAGTCTGATGCATTTGCATCGTAGTCCCAAACCTTTCAGAGGCAGTAAATGATCCTTTATGAGTTTTATTGCAGTTACTAGAGGCAAGAAATCCCAAGCACTGTTCCTGGCACTAAGGAAAAAAAAAAAAAAAGCCTGAATTGCACCAGAATAGTGCTGAGCTTCTGTCAGTGCTGAGCTTGTTCTGTGGCCACCTTCATAACCCTGTTCTGGTGGAAGCTGGCAGCAGGGAAGGGACAGTGCAGTTCTTGCTGCTAGATAAGCAGGGGCCTTGCTATATTTATCAAATTTCCTTCTCTTTCCTTTTATTGATTGGCTGGGGATTTCCCTTTCTAAGAGAGGACGTCATAGCCAGCACTGTTAATAGAAACAGTTAAGCTCATGGTAGGGAGCAGACACAGGAGCAACTAAGCTGACCTGAACTTGCTGTCCTGCCCAGGCCATTTGAGGAGAGGTTATTAATGAAAGCAGGTCAGTGGGCAAGACAGGCCCTCCACATACTTCCACTGCTGAAGTGCAAACCATTTTAGTAGGTGTTAGATATCAAGAAATTGAAGACCAGAGGCTCCAGTTTAACCACCTTAAACCAGAGATTCCAGGGGTTTGGAAAGGGAAGGGTGGTTGTTAAAGGCCAGACTAGATACTGTTTGGTGTGGAGACATGCACCCCCAGAAAAAGCATCACAAGGGCCATGTTTCCCAGTCTGTTGGGAAGAGCAGTGGTGACAAGAAGAAGCCCTGAGAGGGCTCCTCTGCAGTGGGACAGGCTGAGGGAGTTGGAGTTCTTCAGTGTAGAGAAGGCTCCAGGAGGACCTTATATTAACCATCTAGTACCTGAAAACGTCCTACAAAAAAGCTGGAGAGGGACTTTTGACAAAGGCTTGTGGTGACAGGACAAGGGGGAATGAATTGAAGCTTGAGGACAGATTTAGTGTGGACATTAGGAAGAAATTCTTTAGAGTGAGAGTGGTGAGACACTGGAACAGGTTGCCTAGGGAGGGGGCATGAATGCCCTCTCCCTGGAAGTGTTCAAGGCCAAGATGGATGAGGCCTTGAGCAACCTGGGCTAGTGGAAGGTGTTCCTGCCCATGGCAGGAGGTTGGAACTGGCTGATCCTTGAGGTCCCTTCCAACCTTCCCATTCTATGATTCTATGTTGGTTGAGTTCCTCCTTTCAGGTGGAGGGTGCAGGGCAGCTGAGCACAGATCACAAGCACCAAAGCAGGGCAGCACATGCAGCTTCCTTGGGAAACTCCTGCTGCAACATCTTTGTCAACAGCAGGAGCCTAATTGCACACACCAGCCCAGAGAGCCCAGCAGTTCATCTGTTTGCAAAGGCAACCTCAGGCTTGTGTCTGCTCAGCATTTGCTTTCAATCAAAAGGTGATCTTTAAGGTCCCTTGCAATTCAAACCTGGACATTATGAATCCAGGCTGTTGTCATCATGTAGCCATCCAGAGCAGCTGCCCTCAAACAGAGCCTTTTGCAGGGCTGACAGCCCTGGCTGTGGGGGTTGCTGTGCTCAGCACAAGGAGAGAGGATTCAAGCTGGATGTGTAATTGAAAGTGAGCTCTTCACTTAGTAATAACAGCTCTCGAGGGCTTTCCTCTCATCTTGTGGTCTTCTGTCTTCCTGTAGCATGATGGTAGAAACCCTGAGCAGATGTTCAGTGCTCTGTTTTAGAGAGTTCTTCCTGTGGAAGGTGGAGTTGTGTGCTTAATTTGATAATGGTGCAATTAGTGCAAGCTGTAGGGTGGAACTAGGCTTCTACTAGGAGCCAGGAGGAGTGCTTAGCAGATGTGTTCTCAACCACGTGTTGGGAGGTTGGATGTTGCTGTCGGAGTTGCAGACCCTGGCACAGCATCTTCCTCTTCTTGTTGGTGGAGCAAGTGGTGGGGAAGCTGCTGGAGAAGCTGGGCTCGGTTTGGCTGACTTGATTTGGGTGAGTCTGGAGAAGAAACCTTGGTGCTTTCCTGTCTTTGGGTCTGTTTAGCTTGGAGAAGAGAAGGCTGAGGGGGGATCTTATTGATGCTTACAAATATCTAAGGGATGAGCATCAGGAAGATGGGGCCAGACTCTTCTCAGTGGTCTCCAGTGAGAGGACAAGAGGTAGTGGAAATAAACTTAAGCATGGGGAGTTTCATCTAAAGATGAGGAGGAATTTCTTTACGGTGAAGTTGCAGACCACTGGAACAGACTTCCCAGAGAGGTGATGGAGCTTTTATCTCTGGACACTTCCAAGGCCCACCTGGATGTGTTCCTCTGTGATCTGCTTTAGGTGAGCCTGCTCTGGCAGAGAGATTGGAGTCAGTGATCTTCAGAGGTCCCTTCCAAACCCCACCATTCTGTGATGCTGCCCTCTCAGACCTGCTCTAGTCATAGCTTTTCCACCTAGGTGTTGGTGTGGGCAACTGAAAAATGTTTCATTTTCTTCCCATGGAGGAAAAGTACCCTTGGAGAAACCAGGCTCTCCTAGACATTTTGTTATGCAAATGATGGTGCCTGAACTCTGTCTCTGGTCAGCAGTATGTGCAGAACAAACCTGGAGGGATTCAGTGCTGAGGAGGCACAGACAGAGCTGCAAATGTGTCTGTGTTGGGGCTGTCAAATCCAGTAGTGCTGCAAGACCATTACAGGACATGTGATCACCTGCAATAACAGCAGGATTTTTTTCTTCCAGGCATTGCTTCTCTCCCAGTGGGGATTCAGATGTCTGCAGGCAGGTACCAGTTTAGTCTAGTACCAGTTTGGATGCCAAATGTATCCTGCCTGGTCTCCAGCTGTCGATTCCCCCCCATGGGTCCTGTGCTTTGGCTGCAGGCAGATGCCTTGGAAACCTTAGGATTTGTAAAATAACACCAGCTGGGTATGTTTATGCACCTGGATAAAAGAATAAGGGAAATTTTATCTGTACTTGCAAGAAGGCTGAAGTTATGTGGCTGCTGTTTGCTTGAAATGACTTTAAAATACTCAGCTGGGTGCTCTGAAGAGTCTTGAACTTGGCTTGGGCAACTTGGAGTGGGGTAAAGAGGGGGAGTGGCACACTTCAGGACTTTCCCTTTTGATTTCTGAGCCTTCTGGTGCATATGGGTCACATATTTCAGGCTTTTCTTCCTCTTTTTGTTTCCCCTGCAGTCACAAAGACTGCCTTTCAAATCAAATCCAGGGCTGTCAAAGTCTGCACAAGTTGAGGGCAGTTAAAAGGTGAACACTCCTGATCCAGGAGGAGAAATGAATGTTTGCACAGAGACCAGTTTAGACAGCACTGCTCCAACCTGGAGGCTTGGGATGTGACCTCAGTAGTGCAGATCCCATTTCCTTGAAGCTGTTGCAGCTTCCTTCCTGAGATTGAGTTTAAAATCTGTGCACGGTGTGGTATGAAGAGAGGTAGCAGAGGGAGAGGGAGCCTGGAGCCCACGCGTCTCTCCAGGGCTGCAGGCAGAGAGGAGCAGGAGCCTGGATTGCAGCTGGGATGGGTCCATCTGCACTGCTTTGGGTAGGGACCAGGCAATTGTTTGTAGTTGAATAAAGGCTTAATTGTGACTCAAAATGTCCCAACTGCCTTTTTTTTTTTTTCTTTTGCTTTTTTTTTTTCAAGAAAAGCAAACAAAACTGGAGAACAAGAGGCTGGAGTTACAGGGGGCTTTGGAAATCTTTGCCAGAGCTGTGCTTCCTGTCTCCCTTAGTCTGGTGATTATGAAGTTCAGCTTGGAGCCCTGGCTTCAAATCCCTTCTCTGCCTGCTGGGGATGAAAGGCCTGGAGGGTGAGGATGGCACAGGGGAGCAGTGGGGGCTCTTCAGATCTCTGGTTGCTCCATGTGCCACTGAAATGAATGCAGGGTCTGTCTGGATCTCTGCTGGTGCCTCAGCTTGTGGCTGGCTGTGCTGGGAGATGAAGCAGCGCGGCAGTGGCAGTGTGTGTGGCATGGCGCAGAGCCTCTGCCAGTCCCTGTTCTCTGCCAGTTGGTCAGGAAGATGAAGGAGGAGGCAGAGGCTGCCCTGGCAGGGGAGCATCCCTGGTGTGCTGCTGCCACCTGGTGCCACCAGCTGCCCCCAGTCCCTTGGCCGCTTTTGCAGAGTAAAAGGCGTTTGGCTTAGGTGAGAGAAAAGATGATCTTGAATAACATGGGCTAAGGGTCCTCCCTCTGCAGTTTGTGGGGTTTCCCTGCAGTTCCTGCCCTCCCCTCAAAACCAATTTCAATTCATTAATGCACAGAGCAGAGTCAGCTGGCAGGCAGGCTGCTGGAATTAATCATGCTGCAAACCATGGCAGTGATGCCCAGAGGTGCTCTTTAGGGGTCTGGCAAAGCACCGGGCTCTGTTCCCTGCCCTCCTCACCCTGCACACCTTGGTGACATCTGGGGGGCACTGCTGCCCTCTTCTTGCTGCAGGTGTCCAACAAGCTGATCTGTCTGCCCATGCACGTGGTGTCAACTGTTTACTGACTCCTCTGAGTATCCATCACTCCTGGCACTTGGATGTGGCAGGACAACGTTGGCAGAGGAAAGGATGGGATGGATGGTGCTGGAGAGGTTGGCCTGCAGCTTGGATGTGCCATAAGGATCTCCCCCTCCCCTTTTTCTTCACTCTTCCATAAACCAAGCTGTTGTTAGATGGCTTTGCTGTTGTCCCCAGGCTAGACCATTGCCTGGGCCTGAAGCACAGAGCTGGGGAGCAGCTTTTCAATGCCTGGCTATCTGAGGCCTAGCCTACAGAGTTGGGTATTCTTCACGTTCTGGGGGGTGTTTTCCTTCCCTGAGCTCTGGTCCTCTTTGCTCATTTCCCTCTCACCACACCCTCTTCTACATTCCTAAATCCTTCCTTCCATGGCTGCTGCTTCTGCTGTCTCCTCCACCCTCAGCAGTCTTCCTTTCTACAACCTTCCCCAGCATGACTCCCAAAAGTGCCTGTGCTCAGTGCCTCTTCCTGGGGTCCTCACCCCATCCCAGCTCGAGCAGAGGTCCTCATTGCCACCTTTGCCTCAGGGTCTGTGTTGCACTTCCCAAGCTCTGCCCTCTCCAGCCCATCTCTCCTCTCATGTATTTGCTTCCCCAGAGCACTGAGGTCTGGTCTCACTTTTGGCAGCAGCACATCAATCAGCACTCTGGGGCCAGGCACGCCTGTGGCGTTGTAGGCTCAAGGCTCCTTTTGGGTCTGCTCTGGTCTTTGTTAAACATGAGCTTTGCCTTTTCAGCCTGGGGCTGCTCTGGGCACACCTGACTTCTCCAGTCTTTTCTGTTCTGCTGCAGAGGATCTTGTTTCAGAAGGAAAAAGTTAAAATCCTGTGTTGACATCCCCTCCTCCTCTGCATTTCTCAACCACACTCTTCTCTGTGCCAGGCACAAGTTCTCCTCTGGTTTGTCCTCTAACCTCTGGTCCCATGCTGTTTATTTCAATCACAGAATGCACTGGGTTGGAAGGGACCTCGAGAGATCTTGTCCACCCCCCCTGCAATCATCAGGAACATCCCCAATTAGAACAGGTTGCTCATAGCCCCGTCAAGCCTGACCTTGAGTCTCTCCAGGGATGTGGCCTCCACCAGCTCCTTGGGAAACCTCTTCTAGTGCCTCACCAGCTTTATAGTTAAAAACTGCTTCCTGATATCCAACCTCTCTACCCTGCTATACTTCCAAACCATTCCCTTTTGTCCTGTCACTACAAGCCCTTGTGAAAAGCCCTTCCCCAGCTCTCATGCAGCCCCCTTCAAATATTGGAAGGCTGCTCTTAGGTCTCCCCAGAGCCTTCTGCAGGCTGAACAACCCAACTGTCTCAGCCTGTACCCATAGGGAAGGTGTTCCAGCCCTCTGATCATCTTTGTGGCCTTCTTCCAAGACCCTTTCCATCAGGTCCATGTGCTCCTTGTGTTGAGGGCCCCAGAGGTGGGCACAGCACTCCAGGTGGGGTCTCAGCAAAGCAGAGCAGCTCCATTGCACTGTTCCACTTTACCGTATTCTCAGTTTCTCACCTGCCTCTGAGTCCTTACCCAAGCTGTGTAGCTTCTCCCTTGTTAAAGACAAAGCTGACCTCTGCTCCTGCTCACTTCCACCTCCTGTGCCTGTCTTTTTTTTATCCCCCCTCAACTTCCATGGCAAGTTCTTTGTAGGTGACCCATTCAGAATTAGGTCTTGTGCCTTAAAACTGCCTTCCCTGCCATGGTAGAACTGCTGCTGGAAAAACCTGCAGCTTGGCAAAATCTCTGCATTATTCTCCCTCTCTTCACCATTTGGGAGGTTTGAGCCCACAGCAGTTGTGCTCCTGGAACCTCTTCCCTAAACTTGCTCTGCCTGTTTTCTCCTTGGCTCTGCTGCTCCTTCAGCGCTTCCGTAGGGATTTGCTCTCCCAGCCTGGCTCTCGTTTCCATCCTGCTGTTGCTCTGTGCTCTCTGTAACCCTATCCCTGTACAGCTACCCTCCACTGCAGCTGGCACATGCAGCTCCTGTTTCTCCTCTCCTTGATGTCAAGTTGTCACTCCAGCAGGGCTGGTTCCTCTGTCCCAATGTTACCCTTGTGACTCCATGACCTGCAATGGGGGTGGCCTCTGACACCTCCACTGCAGAGCTCTGCAAAGCAGCTCTGAGCATGTGCTTAAGGACTAGCAAAGCCCTAGCCAAATCTGGGCATGTTTTTGAGGACCAGGAGGTGAATTTCTCCAGTTGGGTGGTGCTGTCAGTCTGCCTACAGCAGCTTTCTCTGGTCTTCCTGCAGTGAGCTACTTACAGTGTCCTGGGCTGATCTCTCAAGTGCTATTCCATGGTTGAAACCTAAGATATTCCTGTTCATGTGTCCTGGGCTGATCTCTGGAGTACAATCCTGTGTTTGAAACCTAGATGTTCCTGTTTCAAGTGCAGGAGGAGCCTAAGACCTTCAAAGAGGTCTTGGGTTTTAAACACAAAGGGAAATACTTTCAGGGTATTCTGATCTTGAACTGTCCCTTCAAATTGGACACCCAGGAAGGAGTTTGCAAGCCCTTACCCTCTATCACTGCCAGGGTGGCTGTGGGTAAGCTGGGATGGTTCAGCTCTTGTGCATTTTGTGGTTCAGTGTCATGGGATGAGTGAGATGATGACTTGCTCCTCGTTGGTCTGAGACTGTCCCCAGGACCCAGGATGGGTAATGCATGTGCAGCAGCTCTGCAGTGCCATGGCAGGGCCCCTTGTCTCCTGGGAGACCATCCCCTGCTGGTCCCAGGTCCTGCAAGTGGGTTGACTTTGAATGTGAGATTCAGTCTGTCACCCTGAGACATCAATCTCCTGGGGAAGAGCAGCTGGGGCTGGGCTGTGCTGAGGGCATCGTGGGCAGCTCTGCTTACTCACAGGCCTGTGGAGATTCACTCATTCCAGCCTGGACAAAAAGAAAGTATTTGAGCTGTTACTCTAAGCAGTAAAGAAAAAGAAAAAAGACAGCTCGTAAGAAAAGCTTGGTGGAATGTATCCAATTCTGAAACTTCATCTCCCAGTAATTGGACTGAGTTATGTCGTTGTCAGCAGAGCTGCCCAGAGCTGACTGTAGCTTTGCATAAATATTCAGCGTGTTGAACGAATGTTCTCTTTATTTTTCCTTTGGTTTGAGCTGCATGTTTTAGCTTTGGGTCACTAGACTGGCATTTGGTTCGATTACTTTTCTGCTCCAAACTTGCTGTCTGAGCTCTGGCCACCTGGAGGCAGTTGTACTGTGGCAGAGCTGGTGACAGCCGTGCCAACCTTTCACCCCCTCTGCCATTTACTGCTTTTATAAACCACTGCAGTAGACTTTATCTGCATCTTGTCCAGCAACTCACGTGGAGGTTACTGAGGTCCTTTCAGGTAGATGACCTCTGGTGTGCTAGCAGCCTTTCATCTTGTGGGTGGTTTTGGGTCTCTGGATCCAGACCTTGCCTCTGGTTACAGCTGTAATGCAATTAAATTATGCTCACTTAGTGTTACAGAGCAATCTGAATGCTTTGGCAACATGTCATCATCATCATCTGGTATGACTGTGACATTCCTAAGCTCTGGTAGCCCTGTCTCTCCTTGTTAATAGTTATTCATCAGTAAAAGTTTTGTGTTGCTGAAGAGCAGCTGGTAGCAGCCTTCATTAGAGCCCTCAGACCTGTAATTTTGCTTAAAGTAACAAAGGCCACTCCGTGCAGCCTGCTTGGTGTGTAACTATGTGGTCTGACAATTAGATTTTCAGCCTCTAATTAGTTGAGAGGCTTGAGATGGCTGCTCTGTTTCATTCGGGATCAAAATAAGGCTAATGGGGTTTCCTGGTTGTGTCTTCTAACGTCCCTGATTTAATCTGGGAACTTGGTTGTCCCCATGAAGTTCATCAGGATCAGCTCCTCCGTTTTAGCTGAAATTAAAACACAATCTGTGCCTGGGGCAGGCACTGAGCACAGTGAGCTCTGCTCCAACCCCGAACGATTGGCCAAGTTTTACAAGCAATTAAAACCCAGGCTGGGAACAGGGAGCTGCCAGAGGGGCCACCCACCTTGCCCGGGGAGTGCACCCAGAGCTGCAGCCTGGCAGCACTGGCAAGGCTGGGAGCTGTTACCAGGGCTCCCTGCTGCATCTCCTACCTTCCCAAGGCTCTCCTTCTGCCTCTGAAGTGCCCCTGTGCCCCCAGAGCAGGGAGCAGAGCTCTCTGGGTGGTTCTCCCACCTTCCCAAGGCTCCTTGTGTGCCTCTGAAATGCCCACCAGCAGGCATGCTTCCTCCTTCCCATACAGCTCTGCTCCCTGCTGCATCTCCCACCTTCCCAAGGCTCTCCCTGTGTGCCTCTGAAATGCCACTGTCCCCACCCCAGCAGGCAACCTTCCTTCTCTCCTAGACAGCTCTGCTCCCTGCTGCATCTCCCACCTTCCCAAAGCTGCCTGTGTGCCTCTGTAGTGCCCCCTGGCAGGTGCCTGCCCTTCCTTCTTCCCAGAGAGTTCTGTTCCCTGCAGTTTGCCAGCAGCAGGTGATGGACACAGGGAGTGGCTGTGCCACTCCTGATGTTGAGTGTTTGCTCCACCTGGCTTGCTGTGAGGCTGACCAGGCAGGGCCATCAGGCCACGAGGGTGCTATGAATACTTGGTGAAGCAGTGATGTGCTTTTCATGACTTCTCCACAGAGAGGCAAAGAGAAATTGTTCCTGTGGGGTTTTGCCAGCCTGGTGGTTTGCTTCCCATCTCATGTACAGTTTATCACAGAATCCCAGCATGGTAGGGCTTGGAAGGAACCTCTGGAGATTGAGTCCAACCTCCTTGCCAAAGCAGAGTCACTCACAGAAGGGTGCCCAGATTCACAATGTCCAGGTGGGTTTGGAATTTCTCCAGAGGAGACTCCACAACCTCCCTGGGCAGCCTGCTTTAGGGTTCCAGCACTCTTACACCAAAGAAGTTTCTCCTCATGTTGAGGTGGAACTTCCTGTGTTCTAGTTTATGCCCATTGCCTCTTGTGCTATCACTGGGTGCCAGTGGAGAAAGACTGTCCTCTTCTTGGCACCCATCCTTAAGGTATTTGTAAACATTGCTCAGATCCCCTCTCAGGCTGCTCTTCCCCAGGCTCAACAGCCCCAGGACTCTCAGCCTTTCCTCCTCACAGAGTTGCTCCAGGCCCCTCAGTACCTTTGTAACCACTGCTGGACTCTCTCCAGTACTTCCCAGCCTCCTTTGAACAGAGGAGTCCCATTCAAGAGGGATACTTGGACTTGGCTTGTGGCTGAGAGGCAACCTGCAGTTCAGAAAATGGAGAACAGGCACTGGTGGTGCAGTGTCTGGCTCGGGTGGTGGTTGAGCATCCTGGAGCGGGAAGGGTCCAGCTCAGCTGGCAGGTCTTAGTCCTTCTCACCAAGCACTTTTCTTCCAGGCCCTGCATCTCTCCTGGCATCTGCAGCAGACTAGGGCAGAGTTTACATGCTGGCTGCTGCCCTGCTCTGGCTTGCAGTGAGAGGGGGGAGGCAGCTCCTCTCTCACTGCAAGGAGCAGGGTGGTTGCATAAGGAGGTACCACAGCCTGTGCCCGACACGGGCCACAGCGCCCTGCGGACAGCAAAGGGAGGGGTTTATGAGTCTTCTCAGTTCTGACACTACTTTGTTATCAGAGGGTTTGGCTCTGATAGAATAGTTCCAGGGCAGGATATAGGCTATAAAAATGCTCAAGCAAAGGGAGTTATTTTTCTCTACTTCCCCCAGCCCCAGGTGCATTGGGCAGGATCACCCCACCAGCCTCATCGGCAGGACTGGCAGTGTCCTGCCCTCCCTCCAGCTGAGTGATGGAAAGGGCAGTGAATTGCCAGCTTTGCCAGCCCTCAGCTGTGGGGCATGAAGCCTGCACTCTGCCCATGATTACAGAGCAGCAGAATGGCATAAGGCTCAGGATTGTGGTTTCCATCTGTGCAAAAGGGCATTGTGAACTTTTGTCTTCTCTCCAGTTTTATCCTTTTCGTCTTGTCTGTCTCTGGTCCCCTCTTCATTTAATTAGACAGTATCAGCCTTGGCTGAGGATAGCAGGTGGCCAGCTGCGGCTCAGCCCCTCTAACCAAGATTTTAGGGGAGCTTCTGACCTGGATTTTGGGGTAAACAGATCCTTTAGCAGGTGCAAAACCACACACGTGACTTCCAGAGGGGAGTCGATAGGTGCCAGCTGTGAAAGGTGTCAGGCAGTGGTGCTGGGTGTGTTGGGTTGCTGCCATCTTGCCTCCTGAAGGCTGGAGACTGGCTGGGAGCCACAGCAGCAGAGCCAGCAGACAGTTGAACAGGCAGCCTTTGAAAGCCAGCCCTAAAAGGAGGGGATGCCAGGGGAGGAGCACATGGAACTGCATAGGCATGGGTGCAAAGCTGCCTGTGGATAGGTGGACTGGGCCAGGTGTAGTTTGTGTGGTGCTGGAGGCCCAAGGCTTTCCTTGGTGGTACAAGCACCACTTGAGGTTTTGTGCTATCTCCTTGCTTCCTTTGCCTCCTAAACCCTCAGCAGACCCTTCAACTTGATCCCTGCCCCAGATAGGAGGAAGAAGGCCAAAATGAGGAAGCCCTGGGAGCAGAGGAGCAGCAGCATTCCTGCAGGCTGAGCTAATGCGGAGTCCTGGCTGTTGTGACCTGCCTTCTCTTGGGCAACTGGCTTTCTAGAATGGCTTGGGGGATGGGAGCGAGGAGGAAGGTCCTCAAACATGACATAGCCAAAGAGAGGTGCAGTTTCTAGCGATTACAGACTTCTCCTGGAAGGAAGTGAGAAACTGAAGTGGCCATTAGCAATGATTTAATAAGTTGGTAGGAAGCGTGCTGCAGGAGGGGTGCTTGTGTGTCACTCGGTGTTATCACTGTTCAGATGTCTTCAGACCAGTGCACAAAGCATGTTTAACTTTTTACTGCCCTTGCTAATTGTGCTTTTCACCTAATTGGTGAGTCAGCAGTTGGCAGAGACTTTTCCTGGTGGCACAGGCTGCAGCTAGAGTTTTTCCTTTCTCCAAATGAAGTCTGATCGATGAGACTATTTTCCTAAAGAGTGTGGAAAGACTTCTGTAGTTGGAGAGAGACAGGCTGGGCCTGGGTTTGGAGGGAGATCCTGGAAGGAGACAGGCTGGGCCTGGGTTTGGAGGGAGATCCTGGAAGGAGACAGGCTGGGCCTGGGTTTGGAGGGAGATCCTGGAAGGAGACAGGCTGGGCCTGGGTTTGGAGGGAGATCCTGGAAGGAGACAGGCTGGGCCTGGGTTTGGAGGGAGATCCTGGAAGGAGACAGGCTGGGCCTGGGTTTGGAGGGAGATCCTGGAAGGAGACAGGCTGGGCCTGGGTTTGGAGGGAGATCCTGGAAGGAGACAGGCTGGGCCTGGGTTTGGAGGGAGATCCTGCAGTATTTGGCTTTTTCTGTTTTCCCTATGGAAAAAAAGGATGATTCCCATTGTGTAGTTTTGATTTTGTTTAATATATATTTTCCTGAAACTTGGTGATCTGCTTTTGAATGTAGGGTAATGTAGTGCCCAAGTTTAGAATACTTTTTGAGCTCCCATTGTTTCTTCTTTCTTGTCGAGGACATGGCAGGAGATGAGAGGCAAAGGGAAATGATTCCTACCTGCCAGCAGCGCTGGAGCTTGGTGGGAGCTCCCTCCTGTGTCCTACAGCAGTTCCAACCCCCATGCCAAGGGCAGAGGCACCTCCCACTAGCCCAAGTGGCTCAAGGTCTCATCCAACCTGGCTTTAAAAATACCTCCAGGGAGGGGGTGTCCACAATCTCCCTGGGCAGCCTGTTCCAGTGTCTCACCACCCTCACAGTGAAGAATTTCACTCTTCCTAATCTCCAGTCTCAATCTCCTCTCTTCTAGCTCAAAGCCATTCCCTCTCATGCTATCACTTCAAGCACTTGTAAAAAGTCCCTTCATGTCTTTCTTGTAGTCCCATTTAGGCACTGGAAGGTGGCTCCAAGGTCTCCCTGGAGCCTTCTTTTCTTCAGCCTTTCCCCACAGGGACATCCCTGAGTGGAAGGAAACCTTTGAGCTGAATATTCAGATCCTCTTTCGTTCATCAGTGGTGAAAAGAGAAGTCATTTCCAGACAGGAAGCAGCCAAGGTGGGAAAACCCAGCCAGGGTGTGATGTGTGAGATATTTACACAGTCTCCAGTTCCACATTTGTTGACATTTACCCCCTTAGGTGAAATACAAAAGATTAAAATTAATGCTGGGAAAAATTACAAAGTACCTCAGGCATTCCTGGAGCTTTGGTGTGCTGGAGCTTGCTGGTGACTGACAAATCAGGTTTGGTTGATGAGCTCTAAGTCATCTTCAGACTACACTTCAATACTGAACATGCCCACTTCAGGCATTGTTAGTTTTAGAAGCAGATGGAACCCACGTGTGCAGCATTCTGTGTGGCTTGTGCACAGAGTGGAGGGGTTGCAAGGCCAGGTGGAGCAGCACTGGGAGCAGGAGGGCACAGAGCAGCTACAGGCTGTCAGCTTGTGCTGGTGGCAGTGTCTGAGTGTGTGTCATTCAGACTCCTCTCTGGGGCTTGGAGGGCAGATCAGAGGACAGAATCTGGACAGAGGGGAGAGATATTGGTTATCAGATGATCCCACATCAGAGAGAGCTGAAAACCTCAGGGAAGGGGCTCTTCCCCTGTGGAAATCCCAAGATCCTCCTGTAGGAGCATCCAGTGCTATGAGAAAGCATCTTCTCAGAGCAGGACCTTTGCTCAGGTCTTGCTTCTGGGCTCTGCCCCTCCTGTCATCAGTCTTGCTAATGGGGGGCAAAAAGGGCTGCTGGTTTTTGTAAGGCATCTTGAGCTCTTGCATGCTACCCTACCTCCTGGGCAGGACAAAGTCTGATTGTAGAAGTGATTTCCTCCCAAGACCACAACAATCTCCTCCAAGCACTCAAGTTTCATATGAAGAAGAATCCTTTCAAGGTTTCTGAATCATAGTAACCAAGTTGTAGTTCCTTCAGCTCCCTCCTCTGCTCCCCTGAGATGGTTTTTTTTTCACTTTTAGTACCCCTGGGATCCTGGCTGGTGTGTGCTGATGTGGAACAAGTCCTTAGAGCTGTGTGTAGTGGCTGACCAAAAGGATTTGGTCTCTCCCAATAATACTGAATCTGATTTCCAGTAGGTCCTGAAAAAGGCACTAAACAGAGGTTTGCAGTGATAAGTACAGGGTGCTGGCTTCTTGGGCTCTTGATTTATTTTCCTTCTATATTCATACTGCAGTATTATCACTGTTGGTCTAAACTTCTGCTCTGGGTTGTCTTTGCTGCAGGTGAGAGCAGTGGAAAAATCAAGAGGAGACTGAGCTGTGCCTGAACCGGGAGATTTTGGACGGTGCCTGAGGATGGTGAGTTTACACTGCAGTCTGCTCTGTCCTGTCTGGGTGGCTTTGTTCTTTCTTTGTGTGTCCAAATCTTAAAGAATAAATACAATAGCATCACAGAATGGTGAGAGTTAGAAGGGACCTCCAGAGATTGAGTCCAAGCCCCCTGCAAAGCAGGACCACCTAGAGCAGGTTACATGGGAACTCATCCCAGTGGGTTTGGAGGATCTCTAGAGAAGGAGACTCCACAAACTCTTTGGGCAGCATATTCCATGGCTTTGCTGCCCTTACAATAAAAGTTATTTCTTGTGATTGAGTTTGTGTCCATTGCCCCTTATCCTGTCTCTGGGTATCACTGGAAAGAGCCTGGCTCCATCCTCCTGACAGCCACCCTTCAGATATTTGTAGACCTTGAGAAGCTCCCCTCTGAGCCTTCTCATCTCCAGACCAAACAGACCTAAATCTCTCAAGTCTTTCCTTGCAAGAGAGATGCTCCAGTCCCTTCAGCATCCTCCTTGCACTCCACTGAGCACTCTCCAGTAATTCCCTGTCCCTTGTGAACTGGGGAGCCCAGAAATGGACACAATACTCCAAATGTGGTCTCACCAGGGCTGGGTAGAGGAGGAGGAGAACAACCTCCCTCAACCTGTTGGACACACTCTTCTTAGTGCCACCTGAGTATGCTACTGGCCTTCTTGGCCACCAGGGCACATTGCTGTGCCATGGATAACTCCTTATCAACCAGAACTCCAGGGTCCTACTTTCCAGCAGGTAAATGGGATAGAAGGAACCTTAGAGTGTTGTGTATTATATATAATCATTTAATGCTTTTATTACTGTGGCCAAGATGCTGTTGCTAGGGTAAGTTTACACCTAAGCTTATCATTGGAATATACTGGGGGGGAAAAAAAAAATGAAGGCTGGAATCTCCTTCTGCCTCCTTGGACTGCTGACACAGCCAGCTCTTGGGGCTTACTGATTTATTTTTACTTTCAAACTTAAAGCTGAGGTTTCTCCTTCTGTCCCTCTGTCACCTCTCAGGAAGGATTTACCACCACGTTAATAACTTACTGTGGTGCCACTAAAGTAGCAGAAATACTTCACAGTAATCAGTCACAGAAAAAATAAAGTCTAAAAGAATCTGAAAGGAATGAAACACAGCCAACAGCAGCCAGATTGCTGATAAACTGGGATAGTGCCTCCAGCAAGAAATAACCCAAAATAGGTGTGGTTTGATTAGGGGAAGAAAGCTGGAGACCAGGAGTGGTGAAAGATAGACTGAAAGTGTCCTTAGGGTGGTGCTTTGAAGGCCTCCTGGAGATCTGCATGTTGGGCTGTGGGTAGGCAGGGAGCTGGAGCATTGCTGCAGGAATTGTGGAATGGCTCAGGTTGGAAGGGACCTCAGAGATCATCTACTCCAACCTCCCTGCTGTGGGCAGGGATGCCTCTCAACTAGCTCAGGTTGCTCAAGGCCTCATGCAGCCTGGCCTTGAACACCTCCAGGGAGGGGACACCCACAGCCACTCTGGGCAACCTGTTCCAGAGTCTCTCCACCCTTGTACTGGGATTATCATCAGCGTTGTGCTGGCCACTGCCAGAACCACGTCATGGTGCTGGAGTGAAGAGGAGAAAGGCAGAAGCAGTCCAAGTGCTGGGAGTTCCAGCTGAGGACATGAACATTTAGGTTAAAGATGTGCAGAAAAATAGGCAGGCTGCTGAAGGAAGTAGTGATGCCTTCTATGGGATCATCCCCTGTGTGCTCTAACAACTGGAATAGAGGTGGAATGTGCTCCTGCAGTGATGCAACTGTCAGCCCTGCTACTCATGCATGCAGCATTTTCTGCCTGGTTCCTGTCCCTGTGCCCCCCTGCTTTTCACAGGATCACAGAGTGCCAGGTTGGAAGGGGCCCCCAAAGATCATCCAGTTCAACCTTTTTAGGTGACAGCAGAGTTGAAATGAGCTGCCCCAGCACCCTGGCAAGCTGAGTCTTAGAACTGCCTGATGTAAGGGAATACACTTGGGAGATTATTCCAAGATCCAGCTGTTCTCATGGGGGAAAATCTTCTTCTGGAGTCCAATGGGAATCTCCCCAGGAGTCACTTGTACCCATCACCCTTTGTCTTTTCCATGGGACTCCTCCATCCTCTTGGTAGCTACCCTTTGTGTGCTGGAATATGGTAACTCCTCTAAGCCTTCTTGTCTGAAGGCTGAACCAACCCAGCTCTCAGCCTTTCCTCACATGGCAGGCTTTGCCTCAAGCTCTCCTGTGCTTTCTGTTGTCATCAAAAGTCCCTCCAGGAGACGTGGAAGAGGCTAGGCTGGGCCCATCAAGGGTCTGGGCCCAACTCAGATACTCAGTTGTTGAGGAGCCACTAGTGAGTGCTGCAGAGTCAACCTGGGCAGAGCATCACTGGTGTATCATGCCCTCACCTGTCAGGATCTGCAGCTCAGGGACTTGGTAATCCAGAAACAAGTTATTGATGCTTTATGAGCCCTTGGTAGCTTTTTCTTCCATGGCTCTGTCTAGCTGCTTCTCAAAAGCAAGTAAAGATTTGCAGTGGCAGCAGAGCTGTGCTGTTGAGTTGTGCAGTGTAGCCCCTCCTGCTTTGAGCCTGCCCTGTGCTGCTTCAGTTGATGGTCCCCAGTTCTTGTACTGGCAGTAATGGTGAACTGTGGTGCTGCCTGAGACTATCCCCATGCCTTTTGAGATTTTATAGGTCTCTCTTCTGTTCCTGTTAGACATCCAAAGAGCTCTGATCTTTCAAATTCTTATCTGCAGAGAAGTCACCTTTAATCCTTGTCACCCTTCTCTGGACCTGTGTTCTTTTTGGGGTGTGCAGATAGGACTTTGGACTTGGTAAAACGTGGAAGCTTTTGCTTTTCACTGTGTTTCTTTCCTGGGTCTTTACAATTACTTATCCTGACCTGGCCCTGGCCCACCTGTATTTTTTTACCATGTATAGTTGGTTTCTTCTAGACAGGAGGGTCTTTTGCTCCTTTGAATATCTAAAGATGACTTCAGAGTTTCAAAGGACCTTCAGGAAAAAAAAAAAGGGGGGGGGGGGGGGGGGAGGTCATCTTATTAAAATGATTTTATTTTTTTAAACAATTATTTTAGTTGGGGGAACTCCTCCCCAAACTCAACCAACAGAAAACTCACACCCACTGTTTGGGGAAGAGAGTTATCAGCTTTTTGTCTCCACAGCAAGGGAAAGAAAGCAACTTCTAATTGGGAGCCTGCCTCCAGCTCCTTACTTGAGTACCTGTCAGTGGCTGCAGGTAGAGTTGATGCAAACTTTTGTCAACCACCTCTGAGCCTCATTGTGAGCTCTCTGAGTTGTGGCTTCTGAGTTAAACACAAGTCTGCAGGGAGGGATGGAAGTCAGTTGCTGGTTAATGGATGCTTCACAGGATTGTCTGCTAACACTGCATCCCTTCAGGGCTTGACTTCCCCTGCCAGCTGCTGGGAGGGTTTGCTGTAAACTCTGTTCCCTGCAGGCATGCTGAGCACCTGGTTAATGACCATGATCAGTGCAGTCAGAGGGCACAGCACCAGTGCCCTCTGGTTAACAAGGGAATGCCCAAAAGCTGCTGCCTTACTCAGCAGCACCCCAAATAGGAACCACCAACTGCTCTTCCCTTCTCTGCTGCTGCAAACATTTGGTTTCAGGTTAAGAGCTTTTATTTGCTTTGCTTGTGAGACTGCTCATTTCTTCCCCAAAGCTTAGCTCCTGCTGAGAATGACCTTGAAGACAGGACTAGTGATGGTTTAATCCTTAACCCTGGCTAATGGAAGCCCTGACAAGCACCCAGTACCTTAATACATAACCTAAAACTAACCTGGCAGGTGAGTTGGTGCAGGCTGCTGTGTCAGCAGCTCCTATAGCAGCATTCCCCCCTCCTCTTGCTGTGGGACTGCAGGCACCTGGGGTTGCCATGGTGGCTCATACTCTTTGGAGGGGATCATGCATGATGGTCCAGGTAGGGTTTTGCAGTTCAGCCATTCCTCTTCCCCACTCCATCTGCTGTATAGAGTTGATAGCCCTTGACTTGGGTCCTTTTATCTCTCAAAGGCTTCTTGCTTCATGTTTCTCTTCTGTGCTCACCTCTGGGCAGCTTTCTGAAGAAACACTAAATATGGTATTGCAGATCTCTGAGCTCGTCTCTCACACTGGAAGGATGAAAAGATGACACTCACCACCCCAGTCCTGATTTATAGGCTATAAAATAGTAACTTCTCTTCACACAGGTTTAGGGGTTTATTTCTGGGAGGCTCAGCAGCCTTTTAGTTCACCCAAGGAACTCAGACTTTGAGGAAATGAGCTATTTTTGCAGAGACACCTGAAACAAAGATGCCCTTCATGCAACAGAAGCGGAGGAGGCAGAACAAGAAGTCCCTTTGGCCACAGCCAGTCAACTCTCTTCATCAGTTTATTGTAGATGCCCTGCCTAGGCAGTGGAGAGAAACAGGAGTCCATCTGAGTGCAATTCATCTTGCTTACTGCTGGTAGCTACTCAACAGAAAGAGGATAAATTTTAACTTTTAGGATGAGATAAATGACTAAAGGTCTCTCCCTTGCCTGTGAAAAGTCCAAGATGACCAGTTCCTACCTTGATCTTCACTGCAAATACTCCTCAGACCTGGGCAGATACAAACTAGAGTGTCTGGTAACTCCTTTGCTGCTGGGAGCATCTCAGCCTGCAGCAGCTGGCAAGGCTGAGTGACTGTTGGGGCTCCAGGCTACTGGGCAGAGCTTCTCCAGCTCTCCTCAGTTTGCATCTGATGTCCTGGATGTACCTTTCCAGGACAATCACCGCCTCCTGCCAATTATTCTATCATTTTTCTCCATCTGGAGGCAGATGAGGACAGTCTGTGCAACAAATCTGCTACCAGAGCCAGGGCTGCAGAGTCAACTCTCTGCCTTCAAGGCCATAGCGCCCCTTACTTGCCCTCCTCTCCATCTGCAGGATGAGGCACCATGCTGTGTTGATGAAAAGCCCACTCTTCATGTGTGGAAGGGATTGAAGTGGTGTCCTCTGCCTCATGGAAGAGTATTTACAGTAATTTTGTGGTGCCAAAAAGAAATAGAGGCTAGAGACATGAAGGTAGGAAGGGTGTACCTGTGCTGAGTCTGGTATACTGGTGGTGCCACCCCCCCTGAGGTGGACAGGACTAGTTTTCCTTTTTTCACTCTAGCTGCTTGCTTCCTCCTTTTTGTGAGTGACAAGTGAGAGCCTGCACCTGTATTTCCCAAGGGGCTTGGGCTCCTCCAGTGCATCTGTGTCATCCAAGCCCTTTGCTTGACCCCCAAGGTTTTTGCTTTGAGTGCATTCTAATTTTTGAAGGGGAGAAATGGACCTGCAGATCTACAAAGAGGAACTGGAGTTGACTCAGCAGGGTGAATGTTAACTGCTCTTTGAACCACCCTCTTGCCTTATCTTGCAGAAAGCTGATCTACCTGTTGACAGAAAGATGCAGGTCAGGGTGTTGGCTGGCTCCAGGCCGGGAGAGATTCCAGCATCTTGGTAGCTGTTCTGTACTCCCAGTACAGGTTCCCTGAGCATGTGGGATCAGATGGCATCTGAGCCCTGTGGAGCCCCAAGCTGCAGGCTGGGCTCCTGGTGCATGCAGGAGTGTCTTTGTAGGGAATATCATCTCTCTTGGAGGCTGCAGGATGGCCCCTTGAGTGCCAATCCTATCTTTGACAGGCACTGTGTTACCTCAGAGCCTCCAAATTCTTCCTGGGACCTTACAGAGAAGTTCCAAGCTGTGTACCTGCAGTCTGCAAGCAGGGACATACGAAGGGGTGAGAAGAGCAGCACAGGAGAGATCCACTCACAGCATGAGCATCATGCAGTGCTAGTGGGAGCAAATAAAAGGATTAATTGCTGCCAACTGGCCTGAAGGACAGGCTGCCCATGTTGTATTCAGCTTCTCCCTTCTTCAGAGTCTGTGAAACCTTTAGGGTTGTTGTGGCTGGGAGAAAATGAGGGAGGTTTCTCTCTCCCCTTGCATGAATGGATGTCACTTGGAGCTCCATTTGTGACAGTAACCTTGTTGGGTCTGCTGGCAGCCAGCAGTGGCAGAGGGTGGGCTGGTGGCTAGCGGTGGCGGAGGGTGGCCAGCAGTGGCAGAGGGTGGGCTGGTGGCTAGCGGTGG
>VWYK01096301.1:142137-184919 GCA_013399775.1 Semnornis frantzii
GTGGCGGAGGGTGGCCAGCAGTGGCAGAGGGTGGGCTGGTGGCCAGCAGTGGCGGAGGGTGGCCAGCAGTGGCAGAGGGTGGGCTGGTGGCCAGCGGTGGCAGAGCAAATGCCAGCTGTTCACTGGGCAGGCATCTGAGGTGGCATTTAGGAAATCCCTCTAGCTAAGCTAGCTAAATGAGGGCTGCAAGTGCTCAGCATTCCTGGAGCTGGCCACCCAGGCTGCCTGGCACCAGAAGGGTCTCACTGCTACCACTTCTGCCCTCATGGGATTGATTGGATGGAAATGAGAGTGGGTATTTTGGGAGCTGTTGGAGAAAGAGGTGAAAGTGATGGAGTTCGAATCTGGCTCCTCTCAAAAGTGAGCCTCTGTGATGCTGCTGAACTTCAGGGTAAGGTCTGCTTCAGTTCTGCACCAAGCTTGGTTCTTGGGCAGAAGTTTTTAAGCCATGTGTGAGCTTTTTTCTGATGCCAGAAGTGCAGAAAAAAAGTCAGTGAGAGCGGGGGAAGATCTATTTGTGGATGTTCAGGTCAGCTTAGGTTGGAAATTCAAACTAATGATCCGCTGAGCAACCTTTTAACTGTGCTCAGCTGCAGCTTAGGGTTACAAAGGTTCTTCTGCAACTTGAGCTGGAAATGGTCTCTGTGCCAGGTCCTGTGCTGGTCCTAAAAAATCTTGCTGTGTGCTAGAGCAGTCTTCCTAACTCCTTGGGCATGTTCTTGTATGTTCTAAATGCATGCAGTCAGTGTGTTAAATAGCAATGTGTGTTCTGTCTCTGCCTCAGAGTCTTCTGTGTTTCAGCTGTTAGCCCCAGACATGCTTTGCTGCTTTTCTCCTAGTACGTGTGAGGAAAACCAAAAGTGGGTTTGCAGTTTGTACAGCTACAGTAGAAAAGATTCCTTCCACCTTTCACTGCTCTGGTTTCTCAGCAGACCTCTGGCATTCTTCCAGAGGAGAACCTGCAGGAAACAGAGTGCCTCTGCTGCCACTCAGATTTGGCCAAGACACATCCATAACCTCATCTGTTTCTGTCTCATGCTGGCTCTCATGTAATGAAAGTGCCTTTTGGTTTGTGGGCGTCAGCTGGAGTTGGGGTGCCCTCAAGGCTGGCAACATCTCATGTTCCCCCATCATGCACCATGGGGCAAGATGGGCCTGAGATGGTAATGGGATTTCATGGCTTATCTCCAGGTGTGGTTGTGTTTTCTTCTGGAGCTTTTATCCTGAGTAGTGACTGTGACCTGTGGGGTGGTTGGTGGTGTGTTTGCTTTCTCAGCAAGGAAGTTCACAGACCTGCTTTTTGTCTGGGCACTGCTGCCCTATGGTGACAACGGGCAGTAGCTCAGCATGGTACAAAGCTGTTCCTTGGTCAGAGATGCTCACAAGAGTCTCACTCTTAAGGATTTTATGGAGAAACGTCCAAATCTTGTATCTGACTTGAGAAAATCTGTTGAAGCTGCTGTGGGTATTTTTAGGTAGGGATGTCTGTAGTTTCTTTATGGAGTCATAGAGCTGTTCCAATTGGAAAAGACTTCTAAGATCATTGAAGCTAATCATCAAGCTAAACCTCCACGAGTCTTTGGCACAACCATGTCTAAGAGGAGCTTAATAGCTCTGGGCTATGTGCTGTGTTGGTGGTCCAGGAGTGAAAAAAGCTGGTGTGATTTGAGCAAAATAGTTGGTCCTTAGCCTTGGAGGATTAATGAAGAGGCAGGCTGTAATTGTGCATTTTAAGACAGAGCTTCTCACTCTGGGCTTTGGGGGTGGAGGGCAGGGCATCAGCAGGAGATGGCATTGCACAGGAGGCTGCCAGCCCATGGCTTCTGGGACAGGCTATGACCTGAGCAGCTTCATGTTTGCTCCCAGACTTGAGAAACAACAGGTAGTAAAAGTCAGTTCCTGGGGAGCTGGGTGCTCAGCCTACAGCATTCCCTGCACCTGAGGCATTTGCCCAAGGTCTGCCTTGGTCCAGTTGTTTAAACTGGTGTTGGTAAAACGTCCCTCAGGAGCTAACATGCAAGCAGTCAGTGAGGGGAGCTGATAGGACAAGATGAAATGACCTCAGGTTGTGTCAGGGAAGGTTTAGGTTGGACATGAGGAGCAATTTCTTTCCTGAAAGGGTTGTCAAGCCCTGGATCGGGCAGCCCAGAGCAGTGGTGGAATCCCCATCCCTGGAGGGGTTTTGAAGTCTTGATGCTGAAGGACATGGTTTAGCAACAGTACTGGGTTAGTGGTTGGACTCAATGACCTTAAAGATCACTTCCAACCAAAACAGTTCCCTGAGCAGTGGTCCCGGGGAACTTAGTGAGAACCGGTAAGCAAGCTCTAGCATACTGGTGCTACTGGGAGTCAGAGACATCCACCTAGTCCCTGCACACACAGGAGTTCTTGGAGAGGAGGACTTAAAGCGTTGAGCAGGGAGGAAGCAGCAGGGCAGCGCCTTTGTCCGTGAGCCGTTTTGGAGCATGGCAGAGGAGGGTTTGCAGCCAGAGGCTGCCGGCTGAGCGCCGGAAAGCACAGCCCGGGCCGGAGGGCTTGGAGCCTGCCGGCTGCTATTGTTCCCAGTGCTCCCAACACGAGGCAGGTACCGGTGGAGCATGGAGGCCCTGGCGCCCCCGGGCCGGACTGCAGCTCCCGGCAGGCTGCTCTGCCGGGCCGCTGGCCGGGGATGGGGACGCCGCGGGGGCAGCCGCCCGCGGGCAGGGGCTGGCAGAGGGAGAGGAGGGCCGAGCCCTGCTTGGCGGGCTCTCCATTTTCTGTCTGGGAGACACTTAGATGGCAGAGCTGCTCACGGCGGCCTTCGGAGGTAGGTGGAGTCTGGCCGTCCTCCGCCCTCCCTGCCTCCATTGTCAGCGGCATCGAGCGGCGGCGGCGGCGGGCACCTGCTGCGGTCCCCGGCGGCAGGGATGCTCCTGCCCTTGGCGGCGGAGCGCGGAGGCTGCGGCAAGCCCGGCCAGGCGGTTTGGGAGCTGGCGGCGGAGGGACAGAGGAAGGAGATGCTGCTTGCCCGCTCCCGGCCCTGCTGCCGCCTCGGGAATTGAACATGAGTCTGCCAGGCCGCGTCTCCTGCTCCATGCTCAACTGCTTTGTAAGTGCTGCTTTTTTTCCTCCTCCTCTTCCTCCTCTCCTCCATGCAAGCAGGGCTGGAAGCCAGCTCCTCTCTCCGTCTCTTCTCTTTGGCTCCCATGTTGAGCTGGCTGCCCTAGATCAGGCCCGTCCTTGAGGCTGGGCTGCGTGTGGATCCTCCTGCTTTGGGTCTGCCTGGTCTAGTGTGACACCCCCTGCAAAGGGGGATCCCCTTCTCTCCTCCCTGCCACATCATCGCGACTCCCGGCGGCGCCGCTGTGCTGCTGCCCTGCCTAGGCCCAAGGGCACAGCAGTGCCCAGCACCGAGGGGTGAGTCGGCTGCAAAGCCCTGGTGCACAGTGCAGTGCCACGCAGGTTCTGGCCAGTCCTTGCCTGGAGCTGGAAAATTACCTTGTGAGAGCAGCTGAGGCCAGGGAAGCACCCACCATGGCTGGGTTTGCAAAACTCCCTTCTCGTGCTGATGCTGCCAGGGTGGTGGTGTTGTGGGAGGAGGTCCTGAGCTCTGCGTCTTTTTATACCTTCAGGCAAGGGAGTTCTAGCTCAGATGCCATTTCCTGCAGAAAGCCCCCTACCCAGAAGGACTCATGGCCAAATGGGCTCTGAGGGCTTCAGGAGGTGGCTGGCTGATGAGGAGCATGGTGTCCTGAGCCCCCTGTCCTGTGCTGCAGGCGAGGTGGGACTCAAGGGCACCCAGGCTGGTGGAGAGCTTGGGCTGCCCTGTTCCAGTTCCTGCTGCTCGCGGGGATTTCTTTGCAAGCTGCCAAGTGGTCATGAGAGAGGATCTCTGCTCCTAGGCTGGCTCAGAGGCACACACCTTTCCTTTGTGCTCTCCTGGGCTGGTGCCTCAGCATCACAGCAAGCTGCTGGTGGGAGAGGCCCCCTAGCCCCCGTTGTCTCTGGTAACTGGTGGCTACTGGAGCAGCTGCTGTGCCCTGCGTCTCTCTCACAGCTTCATGCAGGGACCTGGTGGGTGGGTGGGGGAGGGCAGGGAGAGCCCCAGCTGGGGTTGATGCTGAGTTTTGTGCTAGCTGCAGGCACCTCTGGACCTGGGGAGGAGGTAGGCTCTGTGGGGTCCAGCTGCTCCAGTCTGAGATCCAAGGAGCTCTTCAGGCTGGGCTGTACCTGGGGCTTGAGTGGGAATCGAGCTTCATTTTAAACATAACCAAGCCAGTAAGTTAGGTTCTTCTTTCTTCAGACTGAGATTTAGGGTTCTGACTCAGGTGACTTACACAGAAAGATTATTCATATAAAACAGTATTTAATGCTTTCAGAGCAGAGTATTTCCTAATAATTGCTGTGCCTCAAGGAGGTAAAGAGCAAGTGGCATGCCGAAGAGAACAGTCCCATACCAAGTACATGAGGAGTTAACACCATCTCAGGCTCCCAGCAGGAGATATCCTCAGCTGAGTGTCTGGATGCTGCTTGTTGGGGTGGTGGTGTGAGAGAGTCTGCAGTGAGTGTTGGTGAAAACTGGGACTGAGATTTGATGAGTGACTGAAGATTCACAGGTCCCAAACTGAGACATTTTCCCCATTTTTCCAAGAGTAGCATGTCCAGGCTCCGTGTGCCCTCTTGGGCCACTTCTCTGAGGCCTCCCTGGGCTGTCCAGGGTGTCCATCTGGGCAGGTCAGACATGTTCAGCTGCTCTGAGGATGAAGGAAGTCCCTGCTTGGGTACTGTCACCAGTCAATAAACCGTACTGCAAACTGGGTGCACTAGGATGCTGTTGTTACAGGGTTGCCTTGCACACTTAGAGGTTCCCTCAAAAAGCTTCACCCTCTTTCCAGCTTTCTTTGAGCTAAAAGTGCATATGAAAACTTCCAGAGGAAGGAGTCTTTATGAGCATAAGAGGAGGGAGAGTAGGTCGAAGCTGGACTGTGGATGGAAGCCTATGTTATGGTGTTTCTGCTGTGGTGCCATAGTGAAGGCAGTGGGGCAGAGCTTGCTATGCCAAAGTATCATCACATTGTCCCAACACCCTGTGCATGGTCAGGGGGTTTCTACTTGGCTTTCCAAATACCACACATTAGGATGAGATGGGACTTGGAGACCTGCTTCAGTCTTTCCTTGTGCTGTGGGTGTTCTGCAGCAGCCAGAGGAACTGCTGGGGTCCTGCATTTCAGAGAGTGCAGTCTGGAGGCAGAACAGGTGTTTCTATGCACAGATTCAGGGGATCCTCAAGGTCTTAGGGTGCCAGGAGCATCCAGCAGCTTTGATTTTCGTCTTTGTTTAGCACATGTTGGCTGAGACCTGTCTCAATGTGTGTTTTGTTTGCAATGCAGGGCGAGGAAGGCCCTCCCAGTTTGGAGTACATCCAGGCCAAGGACTTGTTCCCCCCTAAAGAGCTTGTGAAGGAGGAAGAGTCACTGCAGGTAAGGAAGGAAGAAAACCAAGACAGCTTTGGGCTGCAGCAGGCTTGACTCTGGCAGCACAAAAACTGAGAGTACTTCTCTAGCACAGGCCTCTCTGGAGGCCATGGCTGCCTGGTGCTGTAGGTCATATTTGGCCTGGTGAGGCCTTCCGTGTGCAGGGAGGCTGCTGACAGCAGGTCTGTGCCTTGGCCCTGCCTCCCCCAGCCCTGCCAAGTCTCTGTGATTCGTGCAGCACCGCATCTGCTGCTTGGAAACACGGCTGGAGCATGATGCAACACAGAGCTGCTGGCCTGGGCATTCCCTGTCCTCTGCCTGAGCTGGCACCGTGGAGCCCTGGCACTGCCTGCCTAGCACTGCTGCAGGTCGATGCTCCTGGGACAGGCCAGTTGTAGGGGCCAGGCTGTGCTCTGTGTAGCCATACTGAGCCATTGCAGTGGCTGATCTGGCCCCAGCACATGCTGCTCCTGGCATTTTCCTGCTACAGAACTGTTGGAAAGAAACCTCCATACGGTGCCAGCGTCCTGCTGCAGAAGGCCCTTGAAAGAGCCCTGGGTGCTGCTGCTGCTGTGCAGCATGGGCAGTGTTCTGAGCAGGGAGAGCGAAGCCTCCAGGTATTTGTTGCTCATTTAAGATAGTCCACTGCCACCTTGTCTCAGTGCTGCTCCTCCTCCTCTGGCTGGAGCCAGGCTCACCTTATGTGTTTGCTCTGATGGCCGGAGAAGGCCTTTGCATCCTTCCAGTTCTTACCTGCCTTCCCCAAGGGACTTTCAGCTTTCCACACAGCTTATCACAGCCCTGCTGCCAGAGCAGATCTGCAGGGACCTTCATGGTAAGCAGCCTGCAGGGGGTTGCATCCCTTGCCATTCCTAAAAAAAAAAAATCTGCAGGACTGAATCCAGAGCTAAGGGCATCTTGTTGGCATTCTGCTGAACACAGCAATCACTGTCTCTCAGAATCATGCAGTGATGGCTGGACTCTGATCTTTGAGGTCTTCTGCAACCTTAATTCTTCTATGATTCTATTCTGTGACAACATCCTGGTGCTGATTAAAGCAAGGACTCAAATGTAGCCACAAGAGGATTGACTCAGGAGTAAATGTGGGCTGAGGAATTGTACAAGGTTGAGGCTTCAGGTCTGCAGCCTGCAGGAGGTGAGGCCACTGAGACAACTCTGAGCTGAGGCTACCTGGAAAAAAGCAGAAGCTGCTTTAGCCTTGTGCATGGAGGCTCATAAAGTTCACCCCTCCCAAAGGGTAACTTAGGCTCAGTCAATTGTTATTCTCTTAAAGTCTAAGAGGACACCACCAGCCTGAGAAGAAGCTGGATCCAGGCACCTGTCAGTTCATTCCAGGATTCCCCTCTGTCAGTTCCTGCAGTTTTACCATCCCATTTCTAATCTCTCTCCCTTCTGTTGCTGTGTGAAAGAGCCATGTAAGCAGAAGAAACACATGCCAACTATAAACAGCTCTGGCAAGCCTGCATTGATATTCTCTGTATTTCTGCAGTTTATGTTCTCTTAGTGTCAAACAATGAGCATTGCTTTCAGACTACTCAGACAGATGCCAGTCTAAGGTAGTTATTTTTGTCCAACTAACAAGGCAGAAGTTTGTGTTATTGCCACTTGCACAGGGAGTCTGCAAGCCAGGGTGTTCAAGTTTTGGTTTTTATTAGGCAGCATATACCCCAACCATGGAAACAGCTCAGAAAGGTCTGATTTGTGCTAATTAGTGTCACAAATTGTTTCATCAGTTGCCCTGTCTGGCAAGTAAAGGCTCTGGCTGAAATGGCAAATCTTCATGACATTGTTTTGCATAAATGGTTGCCAACATTACCTGATTTAAGTGGCACTGAAGGAGGAGGAAAGGAAAAAGGGCCTTGGAGAATTTTAGGCCAAGTCAAACTTGGCCATCTGCCAATATCCCCTGTTTTAAAAATAGCTGTGACATGTCTGAGCTGATAGGGATAAAAGAAAAAGAAACTTGATGGTCTTAATTACTATTTAAAAAAAAAATCATAGAATAAGTTGTGTTGGAAGGGACCTTAAAGATCATCCAGTCCAGCCCTCTTGTCATGGGCAGAGACACCTCCCACTAGACTAGGCCTTTCAAGGCCCTCTCCAGCCCGACTTTGAACACTTAGAGGGATGGGGCATCCACAACCTCTCTGGCAGCCTGGTCCAGTGTCTCATCACCTTCAAAGTGAAGAAATTTCTTCCCTATAGACAGTTTGAATCTTCCTCTTTCAGTTCAAACCATCACCCCTTGTCCTGTCAAAACAGGCCCTGCTTAAGTCCCCAGTTTTCTGCACAGCCCCTTCAAACCCTGAAAGGCCACCCGAAAGTCTCTTAGAGCCTTCTCTTCTCCAGACTGAACGCCCCCAACTCTCTCAGCCTGGCCTCACAGCAGAGCCCTTCCAACCCTGCCAGCATTGCTGTGGCCTCCTGGTTCTGCTCCAACAGGTCCCTGTCTGTACTGTGCTGAGCACTCCAGAGCTGACCCCAGCACTGCAGGGGAGGTCTCAGCAGAGCACATCAGAGGGGCAGAATCCTCTCTCTGCCCCTGCTGCCCACAGCGCTGGGGATCAGCCAAGGGACAGGCTGGCTCTGGGGTGGCAGCACTTGTTGCCAACTCATCCTCAGCTTTGCACCCACCAGCACCCCCAAGCCCTTCTCCACAGGGTTGCTCTCCATCCATCCACTACCAAGCCTCTGTTTGTGCTTTAGATTGCCCTGACCCGTGTGCAGGATCTTGCCCTTGGCCTTGATGTACTTTAATGAAGGTTCCTCAGTCACACAAATAACTACAGATGGCTTCCCTCAGAGCTTTGCTGGCAGAATGTGGGCAACATTTTGATCCATTTACTTACCTGGACTGATACCAGTGCTGCTAAGAACCCCTTTCTTTTAAATGACACAGCAGGTGTGTGTATGTGACTCTGTCTTGGGGCACAGGACTGCAGCTGCATTGGGCTGTGCCTGGAGCTGTGCAGAGGACTCCCCAGCTCATGTCTCAGGTTGTATCCTTTGTTGTACTGCTTGTGCCAGGGCCGCATCTGCCCTTTCCAGAAAGCAGAGACTGTAAATCCCTCTGCCCCTATAGAGCACACTCCCTGCCAAATGGCCACACCTAGTTTACAAAGCATTGGTAGTCACAACTTTCTTTAGCAAGTAATTCTACATCAGGAGGTGCTTGGTGGCTCCTGAAGCAGCCCTGGGAGAAGCTCCATCTCCTGAAGGTGGGCAGTGAGCAGCAGTGCTCTCGGTGCATGGAGTCCATGTTGCTGTCGCTGATTTCCCCCCAGGAGATGCACTGCAGAGGCAGTCAGAAGAGTGGCTCTTGGTGTTTGTGGTGTGCAAAGTACTCTGCACGTCTCTTGAATTTGTGATGTCTCCCTTCCAGGTCCCATTCACTGTGTTGCAGGGTGAGGGAGTGGAGTATCTTGGCCATGCAAACGATGCTGTGATCGCCATCTCCAACTACCGGCTTCATATCAAGTTCAAGGATTCAGTCATCAATGTAAGTCTGGCTCTGCTTGCTGCTGCTGTCTCAGCCTTCATCCCTTGTAGAGTTCTGGGGACATCAGCCATGTCTCTGGTGTGGGAACTGTGCCTCTTGGTTGCCCAACCTGCTGCAGTTGCTAGTTACTGCTGGTCATGCAGTTGCTGCTTTGCTGTGGCATTTTGGTGCATGGATAGGCTTTTCCTTTGGACAATAATTAGAGCTTCCCTTTGATGTTTTCAGGCACCCAATTTGGCTGCTTTAAGACTTGTTAAGGTCTCTTGCAGGCCACTTTTAATAAGACCTCTGTCTGGAGCGGCAGGGCAACAAAGCTGGTGAAGGGTTTGGAGAGCAAGGCTTATGAGGAGAGGCTGAGGGAGCTGAGGTTGTTTAGCCTGAAGAAGTGGAGGCTGAGAGAAGACCTTATTACTCTTACAGCTACATGAAAGAGGCTGGAGTGAGGCTGGTGTTGGCCTCCTCTCACAAGTAACTAATGACAGGACGACAGGAAATGGCCTCAGGCTGCTCTGGAGGAGGTTTAGGTTGGACATTAGGAAAAATTTCTTCACTGCAAGAGCGGTCAGACATTGGAACAGGCTGCCCAGGGAGATGGTGGAGTCACCATCCGTGGAGAGGTGTTCAGAAAACATGTAGTCATGGCACTTTAGGACGTGGTTCAGTGGTCATGGAGGTGTTTGTTGGCAGAAGGGTGAGCTTGGTAATTTCAGAGGTCTTTTCCAACCTTACTGTTTCTATGGAGATCAGCAACTGAGAGTCAGACAGTGGGAGCCTGAGGCTTTCTCCCACTGTCTCTCTTGACTCGCCATCTTTTCCTGCAGCTCTTGTTTGTCTCAGATACCTGTGCATGTCTGCATGTGAGTTAGTCAGGAGCTGGCCCCAGGTGGGAAACTACCCAGGGACTGAATAGAAATAGAAATCAGAATAGCAATGGTGGCTGTCTGCTGAGTCATGAAGCTTCATAAAGCTCAGAGTGGGTTTTGAACGAGCAGCTGATGACTGCTGCTGGAGCTGTGGCTGCGTGACAGGCCTGCGGGCAAGGCTGCTCTGTCTGCTGCGTGATGTGCTGCCTCTCGTCATGCCCTACATCTGTCCCTCACAGGTGCCTTTGAGGATGATGGAGAGTGTGGAGTGTCGGGATATGTTCCAGCTTCACATCGTCTGCAAGGACTCCAAAGTGATCAGGTACCTTGGTGGATCTCTCTGGTCAGTAGGTGCCACTGTAGCCTGGAGACCCTGGTCTGTAGGTCCCACTGAGGCCCCCAGAGCTCTGGTCAGTAGGTGCCACTGCAGCCTGGAGACCCTGGTCTGTAGGTCCCACTGAGGGCCCCAGAGCTCTGGTCAGTAGGTGCCACTGGGGCCTGGAGGCCCTGAGAGCTCTGGCCTGTAGGTGCCACTGGGGCCTGCAGGCCCCCAGAGCTCTGGTCAGTAGGTGCCACTGGGGCCTGCAGGCCCCCAGAGCTCTGGTCAGTAGGTGCCACTGGGGCCTGGAGGCCCTGAGAGCTCTGGTCAGTAGGTGCCACTGCAGCTGGAAGGCCCCAAGAGCTCTGGCCTGTAGGTGCCACTGCGACCTGCAGTCCCCCAGAACTCTGGCCTGTAGGTGCCACTGCAGCCCTGAGAGCGCTGGTCAGTAGGTGCCACTGCGGCCTGCAGGCCCTCAGAGCTCTGGTCTCTTGCTCTGTGCTGATGTTTTGCAGCTCATGGCCAAGATCACTAAGCCTTGGTGCTTCCTTCCTTTTCCTGTGCTCCCTGTCTGTGCCTCTTGTCTGGACAGCCCCCTGAGGATGATCTGCATTTGTGTTTGCAGGTGCCATTTTTCCACCTTCAAGCAGTGCCAGGAGTGGCTGAAGAGGCTAAACCGAGCCATCGCCCGCCCTGCCAAGCCTGAGGACCTCTTTGCATTTGCCTACCACGCGTGGTGCTTAGGAGTCTGTGTTGATGAGGAGGACCAACATGCACACCTCTGCCGTCCAGGTAAGCTCCTAGCTCTGTCTCCTTCCTGCTCTTCTGTCTAGGAACACTGCAATGCAGTTTGAAGTGTTGTTCGTGTCCTGATGTCTGGCTGTGTCTTAAGCTCTGCTTAGTCATAGCCCAAGTTCATCTTGCTGGGGAGCATCCTGTTCCTGCTTAAGAGATCCAGCTGATGGCCAGAGGCAGTTGGATAGCAAGCAAACTGAAAGGAGTAACAGTAGCAAGCACAGTGAGGACATGGTCAGCAGGACAAAGGTGATTCTTCCCCTCTGCTCCTGTGAGACCCCAGCAGGAGTACTGCATCCAGCTCTGGAATCCCCAACACAAGGACATGGATCTGTTGGAGAGGGTCCAGATGAGGCCACAAAGATGATCAGAGAGCTGAAGCACCTCTCCTGTGGGAAGAGACTAAGGAAGTTGGAGCTGTTGAGCTTGGATAACGGAAGGCTCTAGGGAGACCTTAGGGCAGCCTTCCAGTACCTGAAGAGGGTTACAGGAGAGCTGGGGAGGAACTTTTGCTAAGGGCTGGAAGTGACAGGCTGGGGGCAATTTTTTGAAACTAGAGCAGGGTAGATTTAGGTTGGACATTAGGAAGAAACTCTTTACTCTGAGGATGGTAGGCAGGCAGCCCAGAGCAGTTGTGGACACCTTATCCCTGGAAGTATTTAAGAACAGGTTGGATGAGGCCTTAAGCAGCCTGGCCTAGTGGGAGGTGTCCCTGCCCATGGCAGGGAGCTTGGAACTGGATGATCTTTAAGGTCCCTTCTAACTCAAGCCATTCCATGATAAGCAGCTTTTTTTCTTTCTCCTTAGGAGTGAGGAAAACATCCCATACTTTACCTTCCAGTGATAAGACTGTTTCAGCTCTATCATCCTGATAGGAACATGAAACATCAGCAGCTTTGAGCATAATTGATAAGAGTTCATCTGAATCTCTTCACTGACACTCAGAAATGCTGCGACATTCCTGTGATCCTCTGTGGAGCTGTCTGGCTCCTCCTAGCACTGGCACAAATCCAATCATTGAATCCACAGAGGAAAACAGAGATCTGCTGGTGCCCTCGTGTGGACTTGGAGTTTCCATCTGGCAACACAAAGTTCACTTGCAGTTGCTTTGTCTTTAGACAGCTTCATCATGAATAAAAGGGGATTAAAATGAGTAACAAACCTGGCTTTAGACTCCAAAAATCTGCTGATACTGGAAGAGTAGAAGTAGTAGCCTGAAGGAAACTTCCAACACAGGTTGGGATTCATAGATTCAGATGATGGTTTGGATTGGAAAGGACTTGAAACATCACCTAACTCCAACCTCCCCTAGATAGATAGATACCTTCTACTAGACCAGGTTGCTCAGGGCCTCATCCAGCCTGGATGGAGGGCTGGGGTTCGTTAGTGTAGCTGAAAGAGGTGCTAGAAAGAAGCTGATAGTGGAAAGGTAAACTTGATGTACTCACTGTGCCCCAGCCACAAGGAGCTGGGAGAGATTTGGTGTCTTCCCTGCAGAGAAAGTGTTGTTCTGTAGTATAAATAAACTTAAGTGTGGAAACTGTTGCTGCAGGATATGAAGGAGAAGGAGAGCTTTGCAGTGTTTGTTTATTAACAAGATTTGACACTCGAGGAACAAAGGCACCCAGGATTTGTAAGGCGAAGATAAAACATGAGAGACAAACCCTGGGTCTGGTTGAAGCAGCTGCTTGGGCTTGTATGCTCACTACTCTCCTGCCATGGGGTTCCTGATGTCCACTTTGGAAGCCAGCTCTGTCAGAAGGGCAAAAGTGGATCAAATTAACTGCCCCCCACTCCCACACTGATGTGAGAAGGCTTTTCCCCTACTGCTCCCCAGGCCGAGAGGTGACTTGACAAAACAAGCTGAGGAACCCCCACAAGGGGCAAGGTTTTTTGGCTTCTGAAGCAAGTTCCCTGCCATCCAGTTGTGCTGTAGTTTCTCTCCAGCCTCTGCAAGTTGCTGTGGAGCTGCCACTCACACGTTCAGGTGTCATCATTTCTGCTTAGCTATCAGTAATGTTCTTTGCTCTGTTCCTCCAGGAGACCATGTGAAATACCGATTTGAGATGGAGCTGGTGAGGATGGGCTTTGACTTGCAGAACGTCTGGCGTGTCTCTGACATCAACAACAATTACAAGTGAGTCTTTCACCACCAGACTCTCCCTGTTCTCTTTCCTTGCCTTCTTTCCTTCACAGTCCCTGTGCAGAGCAGTGGCTGAGTCAGACTCCAGCTAATCCTCCTTCCTGGCCTTGCTACCGCTCGGGCAGATCAGCATATGAGCCACATCCCCTTTGTTTCCATCTCTCACATCATGGATCTGGAGAAGGAACACAGCTCAAACATCAGATCTAGTAACAGCTGTCAGTGCTGACTCTGGTAGTTTGTAAGGTGGTGGCCATAATTTATCCTTGATGACATTTGGGAGTCTTGGAGGAGCCATTCATTGTGGAGTTGCTTTTCTTGCCAGTCCTTCTCTAAAATGCTTTGTCCTGTTTGAAATGGAAATCAGAAAGTTTTCAGAGTTGTTCAGCTCTGAGGGAGTGAGCCAGTGGAGGGCTGTCAGGATGCTCAGGAGTCTAGGGAATGAGTGAGCCTTGTTTGATCTGGTGCAGAGAAGGCTAAGGGGTGATGATCTGCTGCGGCATGCAGCTGCTGGAAGGACATTTAGAAAGGTGATGCAGTGAAACTCTGCTGACAGTGTTCACTTCTCAGCTCCCCAGTTCAAGGACAGCTTGAGAAGCCACAGCAAAGGGCTATGAAGATGATGAGGGGACTGGAACACCTCTTACGAAGGAAGGCTGAGGGACTTGGGGCTTTTTAGCCTGAAGGGGATCTTACCAATGATGATCAAGGGTGGGTGTCAGGAGGATCGGGCCGGGTTTTGTTAACAGCACCCAGTGACAGGACAAGAGATAACAGACACAAGCTTGGACATAGGAAGCTCCATCATGAGAAGGAACTTCTTTACTTTGAGGGTGGTGGAGCACTGGAACAGGCTGCCAAGAGAGATGGTGGAGTCTCCAGCTCTGGAGACATTCAAAACCCACCAAGACCTGCATGGGGTTTGGCCTGGATGATCTCCAGAGGTCACTTCCAGTCCTTCTCATTCTGTGTGCCAATGGCAGGTGACTGAACAAGAGGCAGCAGCCACAGGGTGCAGCTTAGGATGTTCACACTGGGCATGGGAAAGAAGAAAAATCCTTTCCCAGGCAGATTGCCAGAGAGGTGGGGGTTCTGCATAATTAACAGCATTTCAGGTGTTGGAGGGGGTCCCCAGGCTGGGCTGGAAATCTCTAGAAGGTCTTTCCCACCAGCATGTCAGTGATTTCCAGCCTGTCTTCTACTCTTGGAGAAGAGCACAGGAGCTGTTGGAGAAGAGCTGCTGCATTGTTTGCAGCAGATGGCATTAAGCCAAGAGGATTTGATTAAGCTGTGACAGAGGTTTTCATTTCTGCATTCTCTGTAATCCTTTTCTTCAAGGAACTGGTATCCATCTGTGTTTATGTCTCAGCCAGCAGAGGCATCCCCATCACCTACAGACTGGACAGTTCCAGGTCACCAGCTCCTTGTGGAGACCATGAGAAGCCCTGGGCACGCTGGCCTGGGGAAATGCCAGCGGAGTTTGGCACTTTGCTGCCTGTTGTCTTCTCTCTCCCTCAAGATTCCAGCAGCAAGCACTACATTTGGGGGTTGAATTACAGTTTCTGCTTGGCCACAGTGACCACATCGTTGCTCTTGGGCTTTTAGCATGACTTTGACATTTACAGCTCCTCCAAGGATGTCAAATAAAACTTGTTTTCCTCAACTGCTGACTTCTAAAGTGTTCAGCCTGCAGGTCCTTGCCCTAGGTAGAACCTTTTACATATCTTGGAGAGCAGTTGGGCTAAATTTTAGGATGTGGTTCCCTCTGACTACTTCAGAAAGGTTGACTTAGCCTGACCATCTGTGGTTGACTTCCCAGCCAGCAGCACACAGCAATCAGTCAATTCCAAAGACAGATGTTTGCATTTCCAACCCAACCAGGGAAGAATGAACTTGAAGCAAACCTCAGTGAGCTGGCTGCAGGCCTTGTTTAGCTTTCCTCCAACTGCTGAGTTTCTTACCTGGGCATCCTGGCACAGGTCACAGCTTTCTGCAGACTCCCAGATCTCAAAGGTGGTGTAATTTGACTTGTGCAACTCAGAAACCTGTTCTCCCTTGCTGCTTTGGGGAGTGTGTCTTTAAATCCTGCCTTGGCTTTTGATCATTCCCACCTGCCTCTATTCGCAGGAACCAGGTTACTCTTTAACTGTTTATAGGTCTTTTATCTTTTATTTCCCAGCACTGGCAAAACAGTGTTGTTAGAGACAGGATACTCCAAGGTAATGGCTTTGTTCAGTGTCTTTCAAGTCTGGTCTGAGATGTCCTTATCTGGAAACTATTATCTTCTTCCTGGTGACAGCATCATAAAATTAGAGCAATGCAAGCATATCATAACCACTCCTTTGGCCTCACAGAAGTCTGCTTTTCTAGCACACACTGATTGTAAATTTAGTCCATGATCTCTGTAGGGCTCTCATCTCTACACCCAGAGGGATGCACACATCCTGCACTCCCCATCTGGAGCACCCAAGCTGCCTGAGACTGAAGCTGTTCCCTGTCAGCCTGGAGAAGCACTCACCTCTGCTTCAGTACCCATGCTCACTTGGATAGACTTACAGAATGCATCTGGTTGGAAGGGGCTCTGGAAGGTCATCTTGTCCAGCCCCCCTGTAGTGAGCAGGGACATCTCCAACTACATCAGGGCCCCACCAAGCCTGACCTTGAATGTCTCCAGGGATGAGGCCTCCACTACAGCTCTGGGCAACCTCTTAAGTATTTTACTACCCTCATTATAAAGAACTTCCTCCTGATGTCCAACCTAAATCTCCCCTACTCCAGTTTCAAAACCATTGCCCTTTGTCCTATCACCACAAGCCCTGCTGAAAAGTCCCTCTTCAGCTCTCCTGTAGTCCCCTTCAGGTACTGGAAGGCTGCTCTAAGGTCTCCCTGGAGCCTTCTCTTCTCCAGGCTAAACAACCCCAACTCTCCCAACTTCTCCCCCACATAGGAGAGTTCTCCAGCCCTCTGATCACCTTTGTGGCCTTCTCTGGACTCACTCCAGCAGCTCCATCTTCTTTTCAGCTTTGACACTTTTCCAGTTAGGGGTTGGTTTGGTTTTGACTTTCTGAGGAGTTGTGTATTCCTGCTGCAGAGAGCTGATGTTTCCTACTCCTTTCTGGGAGAGCTTTCAGTTCCTGATTTGCCTTAGTTTGTTACCATCCTCCACAACTTCCCCACTCATCCTTCTCTTGGAGTGGGGAAGTGTTCTTGCCTGGATTTGCCATGTGGATGTGTGGTCAGTAAGTCTGCAAAGCCCCTTAGCAATAAGCCTTGTGGTTTTGAGGGGACTGCTTACTACCTTCATGGCAGGAAGGTGCTTCACTGGTCCTTGTCCATATGTGTGATCCTTTTTCCCAGACTGTTTTTCTGGGATCCAGCCTCACAGGTTCAAAACCAGCTCATCCTCTGGGTCAGTGTGATCCCAAGGGTGCTTCAGGCCACCTCTCCATGACCCACATCCCCATTCCTCTGTTTTCCATGTGACACAAAAACATGTTGCACAACACAGGGACAAGCACAGATCCCTTAGGGTTCCCTTTGCTGTGAAAAATGATCACTGAAGTTCTCTTCCTCTTGGGCCCCCACACCAGCTAAAACCCCAGCAACCCACCCTTCTCCCCTGCAAACCAAACCCAAACCACCACAGCGCAACTAAAAAAGAACCCTTTCTGAAAATCCCTTCCCAGCCAGCCCCCTGAGCTGTATCTCCTCCTGTGGTGTTTCCAGTGTGCTCCAGGTGGGTGATGCTCCACCACCTCCCTCCAGAAAGCCATGTTGACTCTTCCCAAGTGCCCCATGTTTACCCTCACACCACCACAGCTCATTGCTTTGTGCGGCAGTCAGGCCCCGGCGGTTTCCCACGTTGGCCCCAGAGCCCTTCTTTACAAACCTGACACCCTGTTTGCCACCTCTCATTCCTCTGTTGCCCAGCCAAGGTAAGCAATAGCTTACACATCTCCGTTAATCATCCACCTGGGGTGTGGTGGTGTTGCTGGAGAACTGTGGAGCATTTATCTAGTCCTGCTGCTTGGTTACTTCTCTTCCTCAGCAGGTTGCTCTAAAACCTTCTGCCCTGCAGAAGTCTCCACCTGGTCTCTTCTTGTGCATTGTAGGGTTAGGTCTGGAAGCTTTTGTGGATTTTTCTACTGAACATCAACACAAACAGTTCTGACACTTCTGCTGTAGTCTTCAGTATGGTGGGGCTTGGACAAGACCCCTGGAGATCATCCAGTCCAACCTTCCCTGCTATAGCAGGGTCACCTATAGCAGCTTGCCCTGGATCCCAATGCCCAGGTGGGTTTGGAAGCTCTCCAGATAAGGAGATGCCACAGCTCAGGGAAATCATGCTTTTTCCAGCACACACCAGCATCAAGGATTTGTTCTTTCTTCTTACACCTGTATTTTCATTTGGTCAGCTCCTGAGAGATTGCCCCTGCCAAGCACAGGATCATCTTGAGCACAGCCTTGGCTTTATTAGGAGAAATAGGTTGTGCAGGACTGCTCTNTTCTCCTCCTCTTCACATCCAACCTCCTGCCTGCCACTCTGTGCCCATTGCTGCCCCTTGGCCTGTCCCTGGGCACCACTGACAAGAGCCTGGCCCCATCCTCTTGCCCCCCATCCTTTAGCTCTTGCTGAGCATTGATCAGATCCCCTCTCAGCCTTCAGGCTCAGCAGCCCCAGGTCTTTTCTCCCCCTTTCCACCTCAAAGATGCTCCAGGCCCCCTCAACATCTTTGTAGCTTCCCTTGTACTCTCTCCTGTTGCCTGTCTCTTGAACTGGGGAACCCAGAACTGGATCCAGAACTCCAGCTGTGGCCTCACTGCAGCAGAGCCAAGGGAGAGAACATCCTTTGGCCTGCTCCCCATGGTCTTCTGAATGTCCCTCTACTGATGATCTATTAGGCCCTTCTATTTCAGTAGCAGGCTGATACCTCCAACATGTTTGAAAAGGATCTTCAGAGTTTAAAGCTGTTGACAGAATGTCTCAGAAACTGCCCCAAGGGTCTCATCCCTACTAAGATTGTACTATGAAATGTACAGCACCAGTAATAATAGAATCACAGAACACTTTGGCTTGGAAAGGACCTTGAAGATCATCCAGTTCCAGCTCTCAGCCATGGGCAGGGTCACCTTCCTCTAGACCAGGTTGCTCAAGGCTCTGTCTACCCCTGCTTTGAACACCTTCAGAGAGGGGACATCACAGCTTACCAGGGCAAACCATTCCAGTGTATCACCACCCTCACTGTAAATAATTTCTTCCTAATAATCTTCTTTGTACCAAGTTTCCTGTGGCTGTTAAACCACCATACCAAGCTATGTGTCCTGGCTTTTCCTCCCTTTTTTTTGGAATTCTAACCTAAAAGCACAGGAGAAGTAGCCCTAGGAGAAGGGGCAATGGTTTGAAACTGGAGCAGGTTAGATTTAGGTTGGACATTACCAAGAAATTCTTTACTGGGAGGGTGGTGGAACACTGGAATAGGTTTCCCAGAGGGGTGGTGGAGGCTTCATCACTGGAGACATTCAAAATCAGGCTTGATGGGGCTCTGAGAAGCCTGATCTGGTTGGGGTTGCCCTTACTGACTGCAAAGGGGTTGGACAAGATGACCTCTGGATGTCCCTTCCAACCCAATGCATTCTATGATTCTTGCCCTCCTTGCCTGTTTTGTGTCCTGCTTAAATTTGGCTTAACTTCTTGAGGCTATTTTTTTTTTTTTTGGTACCTGAAATTGATTGAATTCCATCTTCTTGTTTTCCTAAGGCTCCAGAGTTTTAGTGGTTTCATTCCTAGAAGATATGCTCCTGAACCTCTCCTGTCCTGGCTCTCCCCACTTCCTAGCCCTGGACATGCCCTGTAGTGTTCCATCTGAAGTGTCAGGGAACTGATTTCCATTTTCATTACAGTGAAGCTCATTCTTCTGTAGACTTCAAAAGTTCCTCCAGGTCCTAACCCTCTCCTGCATACCTTTATTCTCAGTCACACTTCAATGCTTCTCTTAATTTCCTGACTGCCTTTCCACATGGAATCTGAGGCATTTCAGAGATGTCCAAGCCTAGACATCCTGGTTTTCAGCTTCTTAACCTGACAGCTTTAATTTTGCTGCTTGGATTCCTCACCTTGTTGTTTTTATCCCACACACCAGCCTTGTTTTCTGCCTGGGGCTCTCTGTGAAGCTGTCTAGACACTGTGTGAAGTACCATCTTCTGAGGGGACAGGCAGTTCCTCACCAGCATCACAAACTAAATGACATGAATTGCTGTGCCATACCTATTCCCACCAGGTGGGATACCCTGGACTTGGAGGAACATCAGACCAGTCTTTGGAGCTTACTGCTGGATAGTTTTCTCCCTCTCAGTTTGCTTTTCATTTACCCTGAAACATTCCTTCTCAAGGATGTGGCTTATAGCCTAGAGCTAGAGCTGTTCTTTGATGTTCCTTGCCCTGTCCAGCTTTGTCTGCTGGAGCTCAGCAGGTTCAGTGTCCAGGCAGTGCTCTGTGTCTGCAGCCTGGGACCTACCCTGCTTGCAGCCATGTGCTGCAGCCTGAGGGGCAGTAACAGAGGCTGCAGTAACCAACAAGCTCCTGTGCTCCTGCATTCTCACCTGGGCTTCATTTCACTCCTCTTGCTCCCTCCTCTTCTCCTCAGCACACTACTTGCCCTGGCCCCACTCTTGGCCTGCTGCTGATGTATTTGGGGTTGAGATTTAGTATTTTTCTTGAGACTGAAGCATCACAGAATGGCTCAGGTTGGAAGGGACCTCAGAGATCATCTGCTCCAACCCCCCTGCCATGGGCAGGGGCACCTCTCAACTAGACTTGGTTGTCCAAGGCCTAGTCCAACCTGGCCTTGAACACCTCCAGGGAGGGGGAATCCACAGTCTCTCTGGGCAACCTATTCCAGAGTCTCACCACTCTCATACTGAAGAACTTCCTAAGATCAGTCTAAACCTACTCTCCCTCATCTTCAAACCATTGCCTCTCATCCTGTTTAGACACCCTCAGGAAAAGTCTCTCTGCAGCCTTCCTGTAGGATCTTTTCAGGTACTGGCAGGCAGCTCTAAGGTCTCCCTGGAGTCTTCTCTAGGCTGAACAACCCCAGCTCCCTCAACCTATCCTCATAGCAGAGGTGCTCCAGCCCTTGGATCATCCTTGTGGCTCACTGGAGCTACTCCAAGAGTTCCATGTCCCTCTTATTATGGGAACACCAGGACTGGATACACTGTTGGAGATGAGGCCTCAGCAGAGCAGAGCCAAGGGGCAGAATCCTTTCTCTTGCCCTGCTGCCCACACTCCTCTGGATGCAGCCCAGCACACTGCTGTCTTCTGGGCTGCATGAGGGCACTGCTGGCTCCTGGGCAGCTTCTCAGCAACCAGCACCCCTAAATCTTTCCCTCTTGCCTCTTCCCATTTTCCCCACTCCCTCCTTATCAACTGAAGTTTCATTGCAGCCAAACTGCTTTGCCTTTGAGGTGCACTTAGCTGTGGGGCTCCTCTGGAACTGCAGCTCTGCTGGCTGCAGAGTTGGATCCCCCTCACTATTAGCTGGGCACTCTGAGTTTCTTCCCCAGAGGACAGGCTTGGTAGGGACTTGCCCATCACATTCCTGTCATTGCTGGCACATGTTCAGAGGTGTATTAGGAATCTGATTTCTGGCACCTCACCAAACAAGGTATTCCTTCAGATCTTGTGTCATTTTATTACAGCATGCACCAAAGCACCACTGCCATCTTCCTGGGCAGAGCTGAGTCTTTCTTGCAGAGAAATGTAGCATCACAGACTGGGTTGGGTTGGAAGGGACCCTTAAAGCTCATCTAGTCCAACCCTCCTACACTCAGCAGGGACATCCCCAACTACAGCAAGTTGCTCAGAGTCCCAAACAACCTGACCTGGAATGGTCCCAGGGATGGGGCAGCTTCCCATTCTCTGGACAACCTGAGCCAGGATCTCACCACCCCCAGTGCATAAAATTTCTCCTTTTCCTAGTCTGAACCTCCCCTCCTGTAAATCTGTAAAGCTGGTCCCTGGTGACCTGTTTTCTGCAGGACAGAAAGTGGCAGATGCACATTTACCAGAAGCTGTTCCTGGGTTTGCTTGTGCTGCAAGAAAACCAAAACCTCAGAGAAATTAATGAATTCTTCAATCCAGGTGATGATCTGAAGGCATCCTTGGCAAGTACTGGGGTACTTAGTATGGGCCTGGAGGTGAGGCCTGAGGTGAAAGGAGATTGTCTTCTCAGCTCATCCCTGGTGGCATTTTATGAGTCCCTTTTCCCACACTGAGTCTATGCTGAGAGGAAGAACCACAAAGAAATGTGAGCTGCTTCTGTCTTCTCTCTGATACAGATATCTGATTGCCAAGTCCTCATCTTCCCTCCATGCTTTCTCTTTTCCAGGCTTTGTTCCAGTTATCCTCAGAAGCTGCTGGTCCCTGTCTGGATCACTGATAAGGAACTGGAGAATGTGGCTTCATTTAGGTCGTGGAAGAGGATCCCTGTGGTGGTCTACAGGTAAATGCAGAACCAAAGCAGTGCTTTCATGTGAGGCTCACTCAGATGTGGGGCTCCTCTGGTACTGCAGCTCTGCTCTTTGAAGAGCTGAGTCACAGGGAGTTTCCCCCAGACCCACCACAGCCACCCTTGTCTTGTGTGGGCTGTTGTGAGCCAGGTTAGAGTGTGGTGAACAAGGTGTGGCAGCAGTAGCTGCATTCTGGTCCTCATGCTGGATAAGCCTTCTGCCTCTGACTTGAAGATGTGCTGCTCTCAGGACTCCTGCTCTTCCAGCACACCTCTCAGCCTCTCCAGGAGGCTGTGACAGGGGCACAGCATCTCCAGGAGCAACTGTCCTGCAACTGTTGCTTCTTCCCTGCTTTCAATTAGATCTGAAGGTGTGAGGGACTTCCCTTCTGTGGAAGATGGCAGCAAGAACACTGTCAGATTAGGATTCTCTCTCTCAGTTCCAGAACTTGTTCACAGATTAAGTGCTGAGAGGACACAGGTACCAAAGGGGCTGATCAAAAAACTGGGGACAGTCTTTTGAGCAGGACCTGTTGTGACAGGACAAGGGATGATGACTTAAACTAAAAAGTAGCTTTAGATTAGAGAGAAAGAAGGAAATTTTTTATACTTGGGGTGGTGAGAGCCTGGCCCAGGCTGCCCATAGAGGTAGTAGATGCCCAACCCCTGGAGCTATTGCAGATCAGGTTGGTTGGGGCTCTGAGCAACCTGCTGTAGTTGCAGATGTCCCTGCTGAGTGCAAGTTGGACTAGATGGCCTTTAAAAGTCCTCACCCAACCCTAGGTCTGTGACTCTATGATTTTAGGTGCTCCTTTTAAAGCAATCTCAGCCAAAATGAGCCTGCTGGCTGGTCCTGCTCTCAACACAATGTTCAGACCTGGCCTTTTAGTACCCAAAAAGCAAATCACTTCATTTTTTGACTGAGTTCTGAGAGTTTGGCAATGTTTAGGTAACAGAATGAAAATGTTTGCACATAGCTGAGCTTTATTGACTCAATAGCTGGCAAATGTTTCCTGGCCAGCCTTTGGAAAGTAGCCTGTACAGGAGGCTAGGCAGCAAACAAAGCAGAGTGTTTGAGGGTAAAGATGTCTTCTGAGAGACTGAAATGTGGGAGACTGCTTGCATAGATGCACCCAGGAAGTGTGCATGTTGGAAAACACAAGGAATGGTTTCTAGGATGGCAAACTTAGAGGAGCTTTCCAGTGCCTGAAGAGGGCTTACAAGAAAGCTGGGAAGGGGCTTTTTGCAAGGGCTTGTAGTGACAGGATGAAGGGAAATGGATTGAAGCTTGAGCAGGGGAGATTTGGACTGGAGATCAGGAAGAAATTCTTCCTGGTGAGGGTGATGAGACACTGGCACAGGCTGCCCAGGGAAGTTGTGGATAGCCCCTTCCTGAAGGTGTTCAAAGCCAGGTTGGATGAGGCCTTGAGCAACCTGGGCTGGTGGGAGGTGTCCCTGCTCATGGCAGGAGGATTAAATCTCCAAGGTCCTCTCCAACCTAAACCATTCTATGAATCTCTGAATTGCCAAATCTAAACACTAAAACCCCCAAACAAACCACTTTTGAAAATATCAGAGCCTCATCAGATCCTAACAGCAAAGGACAGCCCTGGGAAGTAGAGAAGCCAGGAAATAACAGCAGTGAATTTCCACCTACCTCAACCCAGCATCTTCGTGTGACTCTGCTGTTAGCTGCTGGCAAAAGATGCTGTGTTAGGTCTACAACAGCTCTGTTGCCCAGCACAGCAGCCAGGAGTGCTGCTTATCTCACACAGCCTTTCCCACTTTGCAGCCAAGTCAGCTAAGTAGTTAATTGTTTCTCTGATTGCTTTTGCTAAAAATGGCCTGGTGCTGGAGCCTGGCCCAGTGGGGCTCCCCACCCCGGGCCAGAGCCAGCTCTTTTTGCTCCTCACACAATTATTTTGTTCCTTGCTTTTGTATTATGACTCTAATGGTACATGGTAATTTGTAGGCTGAGCTGCAACCTTTTGCAGCCCAGCATCAGATTAGAAGGTGCTGACAAGCCATGGTGCAAGATGGGACAAGTGGTGGCCCAGATGTGTCTCTCATTTTTCCTGAGCTCTTTAGCCTTTGCTCTCAAGATTGGAGTCTTTTGAAAGCCCAGGAGGGTCTGTGAGGGTCATGGTCCCCTCTGGAAGGGGAAGGAATGAAAAACTTTACTCTTGGGCCTTCCTCCTCACTCATAGCTCAGGAGAGTGTGGACAGATGGGCTCTGGTGCAGACATCTCACATGCCTGGTGAGGAGAGGCTGAGGGACCTGGAGCTGCGTGCTTAGTCTGGAGAAGAGAAGTCTGAGAGGGGATTTAATCAATGTTTCTAAATCTCTGAGGGCTGGGGGTCAGGAGAGTGGGGGGCCAGACTGCTCACTACTGCCTGGGATAGGACAAGGAGCAGTGGATGGAAGCTGCGGCACAGGAGGTTCCAGCTCAGCACAAGGGGGAACTTCTTGCCTGGAAGGGTCCCAGAGCCCTGGCACAGGCTGCCCAGAGAGGTTGTGGTGTCTCCTTCTGTGGAGGCTTTCCAGGCCTGTGGGGATGTGTTCCTGTGTGCCCTGACCTGGATTGTCTGGTCCTGCTCTGGCAGGGGGATTGGACTGGATGATCTTTTTGGGTCCCTTCCAACCCCCTAACATCCTGTGAGCCTGTGAACCCCAGGAGCATTTGGGAGGCTTGAGAGCTTTTGAAGAACAAGGCTGAACTCTCTGGGTCACAGTCAGGTCTGTAAGAGATGACACCAGAAGTGCCACACCATCAGTTTCCTTTTAAAGAAGTTAACTTTAGCTGTTGAGCAGCAGCTCAGGTCTCCATCTTGGAGTCCTTGGTGGAGATGCACAGGGGAGGTGCAGGAGCCTCCAGGCATGTTCACTTCTAAAACAAGGCAGAGGATGCAGTTACTCAGCTGACTTCAGAGGCAGACAGGCACTGTGAGCCAGCAGCTCCTTGTCAGCCCTGTCTGCACAGCCACCTTCAGGAGACTTTGGGACCACGTTAGCAGGATTGCTCCTCACAGATGTTTGGCATCACCTTAGCTTCTGTTGGTGCTGCAGTCACTGCCAGGGAGGCAGCAGGCAAATAGTGGACACTGCTCCAGCCCCGTGACTGAGTGTTGGTCTCAGGCTGTCAGATCATGCCAGAGTGAGCAGGAGCTTAACCTAGAAGCTTGGAAAGTGAAGGCATTTGCAAACATGCATCACAGTTGGGAACCCTCCAGTGGCAGCCCTGCAAACCCTTCCTCTGCTCCTTCTTGTGTTTTAAGGTGAGCTGCTTGACTTTGCAGTGTGAATCAGTGTCCTTAGTCCAGAAAATGACAGAGGGGGCACTTGAGAGATGTTCCTTGGTGCTTTCTGGATTAAATGGCAGGTACTGGCAGTATCTGATGTGCTCTGGCTTTCTGCTCTGAGTGAGGCTGGGTGTAAAAGCTCAGCTTAAAACACAGAGACACCTCATATGCTAGCTTTGGTTTCTGAAGGGATCTGCAGTCACTCAGAATAAACACAGGAGCCCTAAGAAAGATTTTTGTTCACACAAGTCCACACTTTGGCCCCTTCTGCTATTCCAGTGACAAAGAAGGAGCTACTTTTTCCTGTAAGGAAACCTCCACAAGCCCCCCTGGTAAGACTAGCCCTGAAATACTTCATGTGCCCATGTGCTTGGGGCCATTTGCAGGAGAACACAGAGGCAAGCTATGGGCACTCCCCTGACCTGAGAAGCTCACTGCAAGATGTGGTTTTGGTCTGTCCACAGACACCTGCTGTGAATCTGCTGGCTGGTGACTTTGTGCTCACCCATGCTGGCCTTATTTCCTCGTGTTTATTGACATCCCATTGCACCTCCTGAAAGAGGCTACCTCAGAACCAGCCTCTGCCCAATGTTTGCTGTGGTGCTGAGAAGTTAGTGCTGCCAAGAATATTTGTGAGGTCAGGATGACTCCTTGGCAGTGACTGAGCAGGATCCCTCTGATTTAGAGACTTAGAGGAGACCTTAGCACTCTCTACAGCTACCTGAAAGGAAGTTGTAGTCAGGTAGGGGTCAGGCTCTTCTCCCAGGCAGCCAGTGACAGGACAAGATGGCATGGCCTGAAGCTGTGCCAGGGGAGGTTTAGGTTGGATGTAGGGAAGCACTTCCTCATGGAAAGGACAGGCTACAAGAGTTGGGGCTCTGCAACCTGGAGAAGAGAAGGCTTCGAAGAGACCTTGTAGTAGCCTTCCAGTATCTGAAGAGGGCCTGCAGGAGGACTGGGGAGGGACTATTGACAAGGTCTTGCAATGACAGGATGAGGAGGAATAGGTTTAAACTGGCAGAGGGGAGGTTTAAACTGGATGTTAGGAAGAGGATCTTTACAGTGAGGGTGGTGAGACACTGGCACAGGTTGCCCAGGGAGGTTGTGGATGCTCCCTCCCTAGGAGGCTGAATGAGGCCTTGAACGACCTGTTCTAGTGGGAGGTGTCCCTGCCTATGGTGTGGGAATGGAACTGGATGATCTTTGAGGTCTCTTCCAGTTTAAACCATTCTGTGATTCTATGGAAAGGTGATTAGGCACTGGGGTGAACTGCCCAGGGTGGTGGTGGAGTCACCATCCCTGGAGGTCTTTAAGCAAAGATTGGATGTGGCACTTGGTGGCATGGGTTAGTTGATGTTGTGGTGTTGGGTCATATGCTGGATTTGGTGATCTCAGAGGTCTTTTCCAGCCTCAATGATTCTGTGATTTCAGGTGGCCTACACAGCTGAACTGGTTTCCTACCCTCTGCACCCCAAGACAGTGCCACTTCATCCAAACAGCCTGTTGGGAGCAGTCCCTGGCACAGCACCTGCATCTCCCCAAGACTTGCTCAGGCACTGTCTGGGAAGGTGCTGGTTGGCACAGGCCAGAGTCTGTGGGTGTGCTAACAAACAAGCTTGGATGATCACAGGCTGGTGCTTAAGTCCACACCTTGGCTCTGTTTCATTTACTAGTATAAACAAAGCCTATGATGCTGTCTCCAGCAGCCATCCTTGAGTGATCCTGCAGACTGGAATAGATCTCCTGGGAGTGACTGCTTTGTGTCACCTTGCAAAACAAAGCAACAGAGGAGGGAAAGGAAAAGGACCTCAAGGTGTTTTGGTTTTGCTTGACTGTGTGGAGGTCTTCAGCTTAATGTCTTCATCAACCTTGTCTAGGGGATGTCCCTGATGATAATACATTTTCTGTGCTGACTGAGTTGCTTCAGGAGAATAAGGGAACCTTGTCTGTGGGTAGCAAAACCATTCCTGCAATCCACAGCAGGTATAGGTAAGGCATCTGCAGCACTCTTAGAGGGACTCCAAAGTCTTGCTGTGTCTTCTTGGTGCGCTGCCTTATGGCAGGTTACATGAGCAGGCACTGTGGCATAGCAGAGCCCCTCAGAGAGTGGCAGCATGAAAGGGACCTTCAAAAGAGCTTCTGATAGCCATCACTGGCAGCTGGACAGCCCTTGAGTAATAGGTTGAGGCTTGTGCTAGTGTGATTTGGAATCTAGAGCTGTCACCTCCCCTACTTTGCCAGCAATGCAAGTTTTTCAGATAAATAGTTGGATGTGGTTTGTCAAGAGCCTTGCCTAGATCTTTGCTCTTGCCAGTTCATCTCCAGAGAGCTGCTGCATGAATGAAGGGTGGTGGAACAGGGAGGGCCAAGTGCTGTTGTGGTGAACTGAGCTGCAGGGCTGTCCAGTTTATTATCCTGCCTCCAAGAAGAGCCAGGTACCAGAAGGAGCATCTTGGGAAGGTTTAACAATGGGACAGGTATGTAGGTGTTCTGCCCTGGTCCATCTTTGGAGCAGCTGCTATCTTAGATTTCCTGCAACAGATGTTCAGGAGAATGTGTGATTGTATTTTGTGGTCACTTGGACTCACCTTCCACAGCCTTGGTCTTGTGGAACCAGTTGTTACTTCCACATTGGACTTGTGGCAGTGACTCCTGTCTCTGTTCTGTTTGCTGTCCAGAAGTTACTCCTTGTTTTTCTTACACATGTTGCAGTGCTTGATTGTTTCAGGGGAAAAATAAGACCATCTGAAGGTTCCATTTGAACAGGAGGAGAAACTTCTTTTGTGTGAGGGTTTCGGAGCCCTGGAGCAGGCTGCCCAGAGAGGTTGTGGAGTCTCCTCTGGGAAGATCCCAACCCCACCTGGCCATTGTGATCCTAGACAAGCTGCCATGGGTGCCCCTGCCTTAGCAGGGAGGTTGGTCCAGATGAGCTCCCTTCCAACCCCCACTGTGCTGTGAACAGTGGAGGTTTGAAATGCTCTGCCCTGTTTCACTGTTTGGATGCCAGAGTGAGTGCAGCAGCTGAAGCAGTGAGGAGAGCTGCCCAGCTGCTGACTGCAGGGAGGTCTGTTGGGTTGTTCTGTCCCTCACAGGGGGTCTCAGCAGGCTCTCTCTTCCCCTGCAGACACGTGCGGAACGGGGCAGTGATCGCACGCTGCAGCCAGCCTGAGATCAGCTGGTGGGGCTGGAGGAACGCTGATGATGAGTATCTGGTGACATCCATTGCCAAAGCCTGTGCCTTGAACCCCGGGGTGAAGGTGCCTGGTGGTGTTCCACACGCTGGGAGCAGCGATGGCAGCGAGGCCTGCGAGGCTGACTTTGGTGAGACCGCTCAGCCCTTCTGCTCTGCTGCACTGGGGACTGCTCAGTGCTCCCTGCCTCTGAGCGCTGCTGGCAGGGCTGCCACAGGGCAAGGGTCAACCCACAACAGCCAAACAGATACCCTTGGGCCCTGGCCCACCTTGGCTGCAGTGTCTGGGACTGTGACTGAGGGAGCTGGCATTTGAATGTTCAGTCTGGAGAAGAGGAGGCTGAGGGGAGACCTGCTTACTCTACAGCCTCCTGGAAGGAGGTTGGAGCTAGGTGGGTGTTGGTCTCTGTCCTTGCTAACAAGTCATAGGATGGCAGGAAACCACCTCAAATTGCACCAGAGGAGTTCTAGATTGTACATTAGGAAGAAAGGGTCATCAGACACTGGAACAGGCTGCCCAGGGAAGTGGTGGAGTCACTGTCCTTGGAGATGTTCAGAAGCTGTTTGGATGAGGAGCTCAGTGGCATGGTCTAACAGTTGTCTGCAGGGAGGTGTTTGGTTGTGCTTAGACTTGGTGATCTTAAGATGTTTTCCAGCCAGGCACTTCTATGGGTCTCTGGGCTTTCTGGGTGGCACTGGAGGACTGTCATGGGAGGGAGGGAGGGTGGGAGCTGCTGGTTGCTTAGCCCATGCTATCTTTGCAGATTCATCCCTGACTGCATGTTCAGGTGTGGAGAACACAGGAACACCTCAGAAGCTGCTGATCCTTGATGCCAGGTCCTATACTGCAGCTGTGGCCAACAGAGCCAAGGGAGGTGGCTGCGAGTGTGAAGGTACAAGGGGCTGAGCACATCCCAGAACATCCTCCTCTTGAACCTGCTTTGTTGAATGCACCTTTTAGGGTGCACCTTGTAGAGCAGGGTTATGGGTTGAACTTGGTGATCCTGAGGGTCTTTTCTAACATGACTATTTCTGTGACTCTGTGAGTGGGTCCTAGACTGCAGCTAGGGGTTGGGTCACTGTTTTGGTATCCAGTTTCTGGGGGCACATTGCCACTGTCACTCGTGCAGAGTCCACTGCTCCAGGTACATCATTGCTGGCCCACAAGGCCTTTGCAAAAAAACTGTTGGAGGCCAGGAATGGTGCTGTGAGGGGACAGCTACACTCAGCATGAGGCAGCTGCTGCAGCAGGCACAGCTCTTCCTGATTGTTTCTCTCTCTTGCCTTCAGAGTATTACCCAAACTGTGAAGTTGTGTTCATGGGCATGGCCAACATCCACTCCATCAGGAACAGCTTCCAGTATCTACGTGCTGTCTGCAGCCAGGTGCCAGACCCCAGCAAGTAAGTGGTTGTTCTCTGCCTGAATTTGATGCCACATCTCTTTATGTCCCAAGGTTTTTTCCTTCCCTTCTCCCTTTTCCTATCTCAAGTTTCTACACCAGAAAGTGGAGGGATAGGGAAATGCTCACAAAGTTGCTTGAATGGTGCTTGTTTTGACCCCTGGTGATCCAGAAGGCCTTGCAGTACTGCCTCAGTGTCATCTGGCTGTGTGTGTGTCCTCTGAGGGCTCCTAATATGTTGCTGCACCTGGGAAGAAAATTAAATGAGGGGTTGGATTCTTTGTGCTTGTTCCCAGGCTGGCTGCTCTTGAGCGCACTTTGGAAATGATTGATTTTCACTGAGGACTCCAAAAAGGCTTAGCTTAAGATACATCTTGGTTGGTTGGCTTTTATCCCACTGAAAAACTAAACAACCTCCAGAGAGGTTGTGGAGTCTCAATCTCTAGAGACTTTCAAGGACCACCTGGATGTATTCCTGGGTGACCTGCCCTAGGTGATCCTGCTTTGACAGGGGGGTTGGATTAGATAATTTGCAGAGAAAGGTTCTACTTCAACGCTACCATTCTATGATTTTATGATTTTCTTGTCTTTTGTACACCTTGTAGCTGGCTTTCAGCCCTGGAGAGCACCAAGTGGCTGCAGCACCTCTCTGTCATGCTGAAGGCAGCAGTGTTGGTCTCCAGTGCAGTTGACCGAGAAGGGCGTCCAGTGCTGGTTCATTGCTCAGACGGCTGGGACAGGACTCCACAGATCGTAGCACTGGCAAAGATTCTGCTGGACCCTTACTACAGGACCATGGAGGTACATTTTGTGCTGTGCTGCTAGTTCTTGGCTGTTAGGAGGCAGCTTTTGTCTCAGGGTCTCTGGAGGAAGGAGCAGGCAGTGAGTTTAGTGATGTGGGAGAGCTGCTGCGGGCGTTGGTTTTTTTCCATCTTGTCTTCTCAGAGAGCTTTACCTCACTCCCCTGCCCGGCTTGGTGAAGTGCTCTGGTAAATGACCTCTCGTGTTCAAGGTTCAGCTGCTTCCCTGCTCCTTAATTATGCATATTCCCTGAGCTGCCTGCTTGCTTCAGAGAAATAACAGCTGTTGGTCTGCGTTTGGAAACTTCTGAAGCTCAGGTGGCTTTGAAACCAAACCAAGCCACCAGTACAGCCTCCTCTGTGGCCCTTTAGGAGTCTTGAGTCTGCCCTGCTGATGGATGGAGCTTGCCTTGTCCTGCTGCCTGCCTCCAGCAAAGTGTCTGCAGTTAGTTTTCATCTCTTCCTCACAGGGCTTCCAGGTGCTCGTGGAGTCAGACTGGCTGGATTTTGGTCACAAGTTTGGGGATCGCTGTGGTCACCAGGAGAAGGTGGAGGATCAGAATGAGCAGTGCCCAGTTTTCCTCCAGTGGTTGGATGCTGTTCATCAGCTTCTGAAGCAATTTCCTTGCCTCTTTGAATTCAATGAAGCCTTTTTGGTAAGAAACAGGGATGCAAACATCTCTTTCCCCTTGCCAGCTGTGAGCAGAGGCAGAGGGAAGGCCGTGGTGCTGTTTTACAGTGTTGTAATTGAGAGAAAACAAAAGCTGAATTCTTCAAAAATGAGAAAGTGTCTGAGTAGTGTTTGAGTTCTCTGCTGGCATTCCTGCCATACCTTCACCCTCTGGGTCCAGCCCTGCCCTCCACTTGTGGTGTTTTGACCTGGTTCTGTACCCGTGATGCTTCTGCTGGCCTCTGGTAGCTACCTGCAGTTTCCAGCTCCTCCCTGTGGGCACTGCAGGCTCCGAGTGCCCAGTGGGTTACCCAGTGATTGAAGGTTGATGTTTTCTGTTTTCCTGAGTCTCATCTTCTCCAGTCTCTTTTTAGCCCAGCGAGTTTGGACACCAGCAGCCCTGCTTCAATTAAAAGCCTGATTTAGCTATCTTGTAGCCATAGGAGTCTGAAATGAATGAATTCCTGCCTTATCAAATAACACAGGGATCTAGAGGGATAGTATCACTTGATAGTGGCTTTTGCTTTCACCTAAGTGATTTCTGTTGCTGTCCCCTCTCTGCCTTGCCCCGAGGATGGTGCTAGGGTCACAGGCTGGGTGCAGGAGCCATCCCAAGGAGGGGAAGATATTTCTGCTGTAGACAGGAGGCATCACTTCCCAATGGCGCTGACAGTTGTTCCCTTTCTGCTGCTGCAGGTGAAGCTGGTGCAGCACACCTACTCCTGCCTCTATGGAACCTTCCTTGGGAACAGCCCCTGCGAGCGGGAGATGCACAACATCTCCAAGCGGACCTGCTCTGTCTGGTCCCTGCTGCGGGCTGGCAACAAGAACTTCCACAACCTTCTCTATATGCCAGGCTCTGAGCAGGTCAGTAGAGCTCCTGGACCAGCTTTCTGGGTTTTTCACCTATCAGACACCAGGGATTGTGTGGGGAGAGGTCAGCAGGGTTTCCTCCTGTGTGCCTCTCTGATGCCAGGCGGTCGTTGCAGGTGCTGCATCCTGTGTGCCACGTGCGAGCGCTGCACCTCTGGACAGCAGTGTATCTGCCAGCCTCCTCACCACACCCTCTGGGACAGGATGACATGGACATTTACCCACCCCCTGCATCTCAGAGCCAGGACTTCAGTGGCAGGTGTTTGGACAGGTAAGAGCCTAGAGCTCCAGGCCCAGTTTACTGGCCTACCCATAGGCCTTCTTTCCTTTATTGCTCATGGTAGTTGCTCTGTTCGAGCTGTTCTCATCTTCCTGTGGAGGACAAGAGCTCTGCAGCATTGTGACAAGTGGCAGGGTGACAGGAAACAGCCTCAAGTTGCACCAGGGAAGGTTTAGGTTGGACATTAGGAAAAACTTCAGTGAAAAAGTGAGTAAGCCTTTGGAAAAGGCTGCCCAGGGAAGTGGTGGAATTGCCATTCCTGGAGGGGTGTTCACCAAACATGTGGGCATGGCACTTGGGGACATAGTTTAGTGGTGGACTTGGCAGTCTTGGGTTAACTTGATGGGTTTAGAGGTCTTCTCCAACCTTTATGACTACTAGGAGAAGGTGTACAGCTCCCTGCTGCACCTAAAGAGACAGCGGAGGCCAAGCTGTGGTGTACTTGATGTCATGCTGCTGCACTGCCCCTCCCCACCCACCCTGTCATCAGTGATTAGAGACACTTCCCTCACTCTGGCTTCGACTGGAAGGAGGGAAGTTTGGGGAGCTGTGTTCTGAGGTCTGCTTTGCTTTTGGATTCCAGATTACCAAAGACAAGATCTATGGATGACCTGCTCTCTGCCTGTGACTCCAGCAGCCCACTGACTCGCACCTCCAGTGACCCCAACCTGAACAACCACTGTCAGGAGGTGCGGGTGGGCCTGGATGCTCGGCATGCCCCCGCCGAGGGAGCTGAGCTGCACCTGGGAGAAGGCAGCACTGCAGGAGAGGAACATGAGGAGAAGGCTGCCCTGCAAGCTAATGGTGCCAGTGGCAGCCCTGCTGAACGTGGAGAGCAGCTGAGCAGCTGTGCGGCTGCGCCAGCCAATAGAGCCTCTCTGGAGGCAGAAAAGGGAACTGGAGCATGCCCAGAGGAACTGGATGGCACTGGCACATGTCCAGCTCCAAACCCTTCTGAACAGCAACACACTGAGAAGGCTCCCACAAGTTCTGCAAAGCAGTCAGAAACCTGTCCCCAGGAGCCTTTGAAGGTGGCTGGTGCAGGGTCAGATGGAGGAGGCTGTCCCAAGAGAAACATCACCTGCCAAGACATTCCCAACCAGGAGCCTCTGCCACCAAGCACCCCTTGTCCGGACATGCCAGGCACTGCCCCAGGCATTCCTTGCCTGGCCACAGACAAGGGCAAAGGCGAGGCTGGCAGGAGCATGCCCTGCGAGGAGCCCAGCCGGCCGTGCAGAGTCCCGCTGGAGCAGTGGCGCAAGCCCATTTCCCAGAGCCAGAGCAGCGAGTTCTCCTTCCTGGGCTACAACTGGGACAGCTTCCAAGGGATGGTGACATCCCTCCCCAATGGGGAGCCTGTCCCCAGGCACCTCCTCTCCTATGGCTGCTGTAGCAAGAGGCTGGGCAGCAAACCTCTGCGGGCACCCGGCCTGTGCCTCAGCGGCCAATGGCCTGCCAGGGAAGGTGGCAAGCCCTGGCTCTGCTCCGGCCACATCAGCAGCCACTTGGCAGGCCCCGCGGGGAAGTCAACCCATTCCTGGCTGCCCTGCCACCTGAAGCAGGCCTCTGGGGCCAAGCACGTGCCACCAAAATGCCCCTCTCCTGTGCCTCCTCTCTACCTGGACGATGACGGGCTGCCCTTCCCCACGGACGTGATCCAGCACCGGCTGCGCCAGATCGAGGCCAGCTACAAGCAGGAGGTGGAGCAGCTGCGCAGGCAGGTGCGGGAGCTGCAGCTGCGCCTGGACATCCGCCACTTCTGCACCCCCCCGGCCGAGCCACCCATGGACTACGAGGATGACTTTGTAAGTGTCTGCCTCCAGCACCCCACCTTGGGCCCTGCACCTCCCTCACACCACCCCCTCCATCTCTTATTTTTGGAGTAGGGATTAGGATTGCTCCTGTGTTTTCTCAGCCCTCTTCCTGCCCTGTCCCATGTGCCATGTCCTCCTGCCACCCAGGGGTATCTCCACTTCTGGAGGACCAATGGCCCCTACACAGTTGTGACAGGCTTTGAGAGTTGGGGCCGTTCAGCCTGGCAAAGGCTCCAGGGAGACCTTAGACCTTAGCTTCCAGTCTCTGAAGGGAGAGCTGGAGAGGGACTTTTGGCAAGGGCTTGGAATGACAGGACAAGAGGCAATGGCTTTGAGGTGGAAGAGGGGAGATTGAGACTGGAGATTAGGAAGAAATTATTTCCAGTAAGGGTGGTGAGACACGGGAACAGGCTGCCCATGGAGATTGTGGATGCCCTCTCCCTGGAGCTGTTCAAGGCCCGATTGGAAGGGGTCTTGAGCAACCTGGGCTAGTGGGAGGTGTTCCTGCCCATGGCAGGGGGTTGGAACTATTTCTTTAAGGGCCATTCTAACCCAAACCATTCTGCAATTCTATGAATGCTTGTATGGGGAGCTATGGAGCCACCCATGTGCCCCTCAGAAGCACTGAACGTGGCTGGGTGGTGAATGTCTTGGACTCTGCAGTGGAGGCAACTGAAGGGACCTGTGACTTGTCTCTGCAGACATGCTTGAAGGAATCGGATGGCAGCGACACTGAGGATTTCTGCTCTGATCACAGTGAAGAATGTTTGTCAGAAGCGAGCTGGGAGCCTGTGGATAAGAAGGAGACTGAGGTATGTGTCCTGTTCTGGCAGCTGTAATGCAGCAGCAGAGGAGGTTTCTTAGCAGCTAACTTTGGTGCCTGTGCCAGCAGAGAGCAGTCTGAAACGAGGCAGGGTCAGCCGCCCTTGTCCTTTAACACATCCTCTGCTGCTGCTCTGTCCGAGAGGGGATCTGTGGGGTAGGCTCGCTCTGAGCTGCCCTGCTGTCATCCAGAGTCACAGCTCGGCCTGCTCTGGGGTCCTGAGACCTGCTGGTTGTGGTGTTAGAAGGTGAAAGCTGACAAGGACTGATGTGTGCCCTAGGTGACGCGGTGGGTTCCAGACCACATGGCCTCGCACTGTTTTAACTGCGATTGTGAGTTCTGGCTGGCCAAACGGAGGCATCACTGCAGGTAAGCAAAGCAGCGCTGTGGTTCCACCCTGCTTGGCCATTAGGACTTGAGGAAGAAGTTCTTTACACTGAGGGTGGTGGAATGCTGGAACAGGTTGCCCAGGGAGGTGCTAGAGGCCCCATCCCTGCAGACCTTCCAAGTCAGGCTTGATGGAATCTGAGCATCTAGTTGGGGATGTCCCTGCTGACTGCAGGTAGGTTGGACTAAGATGAGCTTTAGAATGCCTTGGGTGGGAAGGGACCTCTATGATTCTTCTCAGCCAGTTTCTTACAAGCCTCACAGAATGCCTGCTGGTGATGTTCTTTCCCTTCTGCTGCTCCCAGGAGAAAGTTTTAGGTCTTGCCTTTATTTGCCAGGCCTCATAAATTCCCTGCAGATTTCCATTCTGCATTGTTCTTGTTTCTGTTTTTTGAAAGCCTTTGATCCTTCTCCTGGGTAGTGCCCATGAGTCTCTTTTCAGTGCCAGCCAGTACAGAGGCCATGGTACATACTTTGACATGCACATGTTGACAAGTCACAAGTAAGGCTGGCACTTTGCCCCTGAACTGGATCCTTTGTGCTGGCAGGAGCTGTGCTGTGGTGTTTCCAGCTCACTCTTCACTGCTTTTCTTGCTCTTCCACAGGAACTGTGGGAACGTGTTTTGTGCTAGTTGCTGCCACCTGAAGTTGCCCATCCCTGACCAGCAGTTGTATGACCCTGTCCTCGTTTGTAACTCCTGTTATGACCACATCCAAGTGTCTCGTGCCAGGGAGCTCATGAGCCAACAACTGAAGAAGCCCATCGCCACAGCTTCCAGCTGAATGCCACACAAGAGACCAGTCTAAGCCCAGCCTTTTCTCTCATGGGTTTGAAGGGTGACTCTGCCTCCACTGGGATTGTGAAGGCCCTTGGTGCAACACTTGAACACCAAGCTTGAATGCACTGTCTTCAGCCTGGAGCAGAGCAGCTCAGATCAGAGAGCACAGATGGTGTGTGTCCCCACTCTGCTGCTGGTGGGCCCATGCACTTGAGTCTGACGGCCTGGGGCTGAAGAGGGCATTGCAACTTCTGGTGTGGGCTGGAAAGCAATGTTCTCACAGATATTGCCTGTGCAAAGTACCCCCAAAGCAATAGAAAGGCATGTTTAGAACCAACCCCCCCCTCCCAAGGCAGGCTGCTGTGCGAGGAGGAGGGCAAACTCCAGGTGGTACCGTGTGCTTTGGAAGGGCCTCAGCCTGGAGCAGTTCTGTAGATTCTCTTCCCACAGTGTGATTTGTGATCAGCTTGGTGAACAAGACTCATCAGCCCTCACCAACTGATTTGTCTCTTGTGCATCAAAGAGAGATTCCTGCTGGCTGAGAAGAGGCCAAGCAGAGCCTGCCCGTTTCCACACCCCACTAGGACTGGCGATTGCACTTGACTCTGCCCCTGCCCCAGCTCTGGGGGAGATGGGGGCTTGGCTTTCTCACTTCTGCTCTGCCCCTCTGCTTCGTCTGCGGCCGTGTCACAGCCTGGTGCTACCACAGGAATGGCACCTGATCCTCTCCTGGCATGGAAATGGAACTCCTGTTCCTGCGTGGCTCCTCCTGCCCTTTTCTGCCCTCAGCTCTCCACTTCCTTCTGCTCTTGATCCTGAAAACTTGATACCTTGAGGGTATAGGCCATAATGTGTTGTTTTACCTCCTGGAATGTGCTGTCTGGTGTCTGTGAGGGTTTCAGTCCAAATGCTGCTATATATTTCTGTGCACTTAATGTAACCCGAAGAAGGGAGAATGAAGCATCGATACCAAAACGGGGGTGGGGAAGGACCCTGGCTGATGTAGACACTACAGGCTGTGCTTTTCCCTTCAGGATGTACAGCCAAGCTGCAGTGACAAACGTGACATGTGGCATCTCTTCAGTGATGGAAACAATCTCTTGTGACTTGCCCCAGTTGCTACCTAAATTGCCTCTTTGATTTTGACTTCTCTTTTTTTGTTTCCTGTACAGTGGTCAAAGTTCAGAGTTGCCAACTTGGTAATTGCCTCTCTACTCCTCCTTTTAAAGTAGAGAGCAGGAATCCTAACTCCTCCTTAGGAAAAGGAACAGGGTTTGGGAAGATAGAAAGGTTTAGAAAGAAAGTGGGGTTTGGGTGGGCTTTTGTTTAATCCTTTGTTAGATCCCTCTGGGACTATCCATCCTGCCTCTTTTCTAAGGGTGTCTTGAGAAAGAAGCATTTGACAGTGGGGCATTTCCTGGCAGAAATGCAGGATTTCTTTCCAGCTAGAGGGAACTACCCAGGGTGGTCTGCACCTCGTGAGCTGAGACTTCTTTTGTGGCAGTGAGGACCTGTGAGGGCGTTTTGTCTAGTAACAAGGCGAAGTACTTGGCACTGTTGTGACCCTCCAGTGCCTTTGGCTAATGGTTTGTCACCTCAGAGGGGATGGAATCGTGACCCTTTCCTGCACTTGGGTGTGCCAGCCCCTGGTTGTGTAAATCCTGGTAGTGCAAGCAAAGCTAGCATCATCTGAAGACCCTGTACTTACTTGGACTCTGCTTCTTTTTCCATCCTGGGAACAACCAGTGTGGCTTTGGGAAGAGAAGGCAGCTTGCTTCAGATTCTCCCCTGCCTTGTACCTTGCAGTCATTGCCAGACATGGAAGAGTGACCTTTGGGCTGGCAGAAGAACCTGGACTCGCTCCTGTTCTTCACATGTTGGAATGACTGCAAGCAATGAGGAAGCCAGAAACTAGGTACTCCTGGCCCTGCCGTTCAGGCCATTAGTCCAAACTGCTTTTAGCTCTTGTGAGTTTCAGCATCACAATGTGCTGGCCAAAAACTCTAAACTCAGTTCGATAGCCTTGTGACAAACAAAATGTGCTGTACAACTCAATACAGGCAGAATAAAATCTCTATATTAGTGCTGCTGTGTCTGGACCTCTTCTTTCCTTCCTGGGGATGACTTCTCACGCCCTTGTTTCCCAGGCTGCTCTTCTCTGCTTCTTTTTTTCCTTGATTTAATGTAGGAGAAGAATTTTGTGTCCTTTCTCACAAAGAGAGAGCAAGGGTAGGACACAGTGCCCTGTGCTGCAGGGAAGAGCAGCCTGAGAGGGCATCTTCTCAATGCTCAGCAGTATCTGCAGAGTTAGGGGTCAGATGATGGGGTCAGACTCCTCAGTGGTGCCCAATGACAGGGCAAGAGGCAATGGGCATCAACTGGAACCCAGGAGGTTCCACCTGAACAGGAGGAGAAACTTGTTTGGTGTGAGGGTGCTGGAGGCCTAGAGCAGGCCGCTTAGAGAGGTTGTGGAGTCTCCTTGTCTGGGGAGATTCCAAAGCCACCTGGGCATTGTGATCCTGGGCAAGCTGCTGTGGGTGCCCCTGCTTTAGCAGGGGCATTGGACCAGATGATCTCCAGAGATCCTTTCCAGCCCCCACCATGCTGGGACTCTGTGGTGGTCTACTCTGAGTCCCTCTGCTTTCCTCCAAACAAACCTGCTGCTGGCCAGGACACCAGCCCCTTCCAGCCTCTGCCATGATGGCTCAGTGAGGAATTTTCTTTCCCCAGGAGGAGCTGTCAGGCCATCACCACTTGTTGCCTGGTAGGCTGCAGAGTTGTTCCTCTCTGCAGAATGATGGATGGAGACTGCTGTGCTCAGCCCATGTGCCGAGGGTGATGCAGGTAAACCACCATTTGTGGTGGAGCTGGAGAGCATCTTCTAGCAACCTGTCCTCAATTTAAAGCATCCAAAGATTTTGAAATGGAGCAGATTCTGGTGAATTACTCCCACACTTCAGGTCAGTGTGCATGTCACACAGGCAGTACCTAAACCCTTTGTCACTTTGCAGCTGTTAGGAACAAGATGGTTTGTCACACCTAAGAATTCATCATTGCTCCTGAAGAGCTGTGCAGGAGCAGGTCACCCTGGACATAAGGAGGAAGCTCTTTACTGGGAGGGCAGGAAAATACTGGAACAGGTTGCCTGGAGAGGTGGTGGAGAACCTGTCCCTGGAGATGCTGAAGGCCAAACTTGAGGGGACTCTGAGCAAACTGCTCTAGTTGATGTTCCTGCTCACTGCAGGGTGGGCATGATGACCTTTGAGGGTGCCTTCTAACCAGATGCATTCTGTGATTCTGTCATGTTTGAGCTATGATTCTGTCACCCCTGAGCTGTGATTCTGTCACCTTTGCAGGCAATGTTGCTGAATATAAATCAGGAAAGCTGATGGGACAGGACAGTCTGCTGATTCACTTCAGGCTCTGGCCTGAAGAGCTGCAGTGTCGTTCTGGCAGGCAGTGGAAGGCTGCCTGCTGTCGTAGGAGCCTTTGGCTTCTCCTCACTCTCTGGGACACTGCTGCTGCAGGCTTTCCCCCTGCCTGTCAGCATTTGGCCGAGACACTCCTGATGCTTTGTGTCAGGCTGGCCAGGCCAGTGAAGGACACTTTCTGCTGGCCATCACTGAGCACTGAACAAAGCATTGTGACTCCCAGAATGGCTGCAATGTGCCAACAGCTTCAGCCTGAGGTCATCTCTATGTGGGCTGAAATGTGTCTAACCCCGGCAGAGAGAGGGAGATCAAAGCCTTCCCCTATCAGTGCTCCAACTGCCCTGAATTCTTTGCTAATTAACAGCCGGAACTGCTTATGATGGCCCATAATACTTCACCAGCCCCCGAACAAAACAAAGAGTTAGGTGCAGTGGGAAGCCAGGTCAAGCTTGCCATGCTTGGTGCTGTTCATCTGCTAAGCCATTAACAGATAATGCCAAAACTGCAGGGGACTGGAGGAAACAATGTTAAGCCTTGGTTATGAGAAGGGAAGAGAAGAACATGGGGTGGGTGTGTGTGGCCTTGGTGTAAACCCTGAGTGCTGAGCAGGAAACGGTTTGGAGTGTGAGAGAGGGACAAAAAAATAGGGGTGCAGGCTCTCTGATGGTGTGTTTGGGGTGTTCCTGTCCACTTTCAGTGCAGAAGTTAATCAGGGAGTCATAGAATGGTTTAGGTTGGAAGGGACCTCAAAGCTCAGCCAGTTCCAAGCCCCTGGCCATAGGCAGACCCACTAGAACAGGTCACTCAAGGCCTCATCCAACCTGGCCTTGAATGTTTCCAAGGAGGTTCTGTGCTCCACAACCTCCCTGGGCAACCTGTGCCGGTGTCTCACCACCCTCACTGCAAACAACTTCCTCCTAACATCCACTTTCAAGCTCCCCTCTGCCAGTTTAAACCCATTCCTGTCCTTACAAGACCTTGTCAGTAGTCCCTCCCCAGCCTTCCTATAGGACCCCTACAGATACTGGAAGGCCACTCCAAGGTATTGTAGTTCAAAAGCTTTACATTTCTCTCCCAAAATGTTTGGCTTGTGTCAAAGTGACCTTTAGGCACTACCACTTATTTAGGGTGTCTCAACTATCCCTGTCTCTCCTAAGTTTCTTCCTCCCTGGGCCTCGAGTTGCAGCAGGGGAGGTTTCCTTTGGATATTAGAAGGAATTTCTTCACTGAAAGAGTTCTGAAACGCTGGAGGAGGCTGCCCATGGAGGTGGCTGAATGCCCATCCCTGCAGGTGTTTAAAAGCTGTGTAGATGTGATGCTGAGGGCCATGGCTTAGCAGCAGATGTAGTGGGGTTAGGGAACGGTTGGACTGGAGGATCTTGAAGGTCCTTGCCAACCAGAATGATTCTGTGAGTCTTAAGTTAAATCTAATGTGTGCCAAATTGTCTTTAGATCAAAGATGGCACAGGCAATCTCCTGGATGTCTGAAATTAGGGGTTGGAAGAGACCTCTGCAGATCTTTGAGTCCACCCTCCCTGCCTGAGCAGGAGCATAGAATCTGTTGCAGGTGGTGCAGGAATGGATCTAGCAACATGAGTTCACTAGAGGTTAGGCCACGAATTCCTGGGGTAAAGCAACACCCTTCCACAGGATTCTGGCTTGGATGACAACCTGACAACACCTCAGCTCCTTCCTGCTCTTGCTTCTGACTCAGGTTAATGATAAATGTACTAAATCTGCCAAGGAGGGGCAGAGACTGAGAGAAATAATCAGTCAGGCTGTTGAAAAAGAGGGGGAAAACTATCTTCTTAGAGTCTCCTTATCATTTTTTCCCTCTCCCTGTTTCCTCTATTACCTACCTGCTTTAATTTGAAGTGGGGAACTCTGTTAGCAACCCCACCCAAAGTATTTAAGCCAGTCTAACATCTTTCTCTCCCCTTCAGCCATGCAGAAGAGCAGAAGGATTTGGATTTTGGTTTACAAACAGGAACAGTTTCCCATCAGATTTTGTTCAGGTTTTGTCCCCTTTCCAAAGCTCCCAAGCACTGTGGCTTGCCTTGGGGTGTGCTGCAGTAATGGTATCCTGGGGTGCATCAAGAAAAGAGTCCAGCAGGTCTGGGGAGGTTCTCCTCACCCTCTGCCCTGATGAGACCACACCTGGAATACTGTGTTCAGTTTTGGACTCTCCTCAAGAGCAACAGGGGTCTGCTGGAGAGAGTCCAGTGGAGAGCTATGAGGGTGGCTGGGGGACTGGAACATCTCTCCTGAGAAGAAAGACTGAGAGTCCTGGGGCTGCTTCATCTGGAGAAGAGAAGGCCAAGGCAGGGGCCTCATCAGGATGCCCCTTGCCTCCTGCACTGTCCTCACTTTCTAACTCTTGCAATGTGTCTTGGTTGGTGCTAAGGCCCAGAGCCTGCACAGAGATGTGTTTAGGCTGCCAGGGAGTTGTCCTGAAAAGCAGGTTTCACCCGTGGGCCCTAGGTGCCTGCTCCCTCATGGGACCCAGATGAGCTGCTGCTGGTGGGACTGAAGGGGCTGAGGACACTGAGGTGGTTTGAGTGGACTGGAGGAACTTAGGGGACTGGGGGATGCCAGGCAGGATGGAAATGGGAGGGGTGAGAGAAGGAAGGGATTGAGGGAACTGGGAGGGGCTGGTGAGACTGGAGGAGCTGATACAACTGGGGAGGCTGTAGGGATGCCAGGCAATAGGGCACTGGGTGAGGGTGAGAGAATGGAAGGGGGTGAGGAAAGAAGGAGAGGCTGAAGGGGCTTGGAGTGTGGAGAAGAGGAGCCCAAAGGGTGCCCTCGTTCATGTTTATAGAGGGCAAGTGCCAGCAGGCTGGAGCCAGGCTCTGCTAGGTGATGCCCAGTGACAGGACAAGGGGCAATGGGGGAACCTGAGGCATAGGAAGTTTCATTTAAACATGAGGGAAATGTTTTCCCTGTGAGGGTGACAGAGCACTGGAACAGGCTGCCCAGGGGGGTTGTGGAGTCTCCCTTTCTGGAGATAATCAAGACCTGCCTGGATGTGTTCCTGTGTGATCTGCTCTGGGTGATGCTGCTGTGGCAGGGGGTTTGGACTGGATGAGCTTTGGAGGTCCCTTCCAGCCCTTGACATTCTGTGGCTCTGTGAAACTAAGGGGAACTGATGGTGCTGGAGGAGCTTTAGGAGATGGGTGAAGCTGTAGAGGACAGGTGGAACTGTAGGGGAGGCCAGGATGAGAGGACTGAGGGAACTCAGTGGGGCTGAGAGAACTGAGGCAAGGCTGGAGAGAACAGAGGGTCTTAGGGGATGGGGTTCCTGCAGAAGATGCCAGGCTGGAGAAAATGGAGGGTCTTAGGGGACAGGGTCCCTGCAGAAGATTCCAGGCTGGAGAGAATGGAGGGCCTTAGGGGACAGGGTCCCTGCAGAAGATGCCAGGCTGGAGAGA
>VWYK01096302.1:0-25180 GCA_013399775.1 Semnornis frantzii
GTTTCTTAACAAATGACCTAAAAGGTGAAAGGTCTCACACACTACACTTCATTCCCTAAAGAGTCAAAGGAAATTTTGCAGCATATAACTATTACAAATAAGGAAGTTTAAAAGAAAAGAAACCATACACATGGTCAGGGGAGCACACAACATTTTTACATGCCGATGAGTTGTCTTCTCCATTTCAAGAACCACAGTCCGGTCAGGTCAAAGCTTGCTGCATGTTGGGGCAATTTAAATTATTTTTATACACCATCCAATACATCATCAGACATCTCCAGGGGGGAAAAAAAAAGTATAAATCTAGGCACTTCTCAGCTGACCCAGGCCTGCGAGCTCACAGTAACCCTGCAGCTTGAAATTATATACGCAAAAACTTGGCTTCTGTTCAGAAGAATGAGGAAGGAAGGAGGAGGAATGAAGACTTTTTTCTTATTAAAAGACTTGAAATGCAATATTTGGAAAGGAAAAGAAAAGCTAACTCTTCTTGTAAAATAACCTCAGTATTACAAGTCTTCTCAAAGCAGAGGCTTAGAATTTCACCTCGGTTCCACCATCTCCTCTTCTCGCCTCTCACTTGTCTGTGAGTTCTTGAAGACTGGCAAAGATTAAGTGGCCTCTTGACCTTTTCTGGTTCTCTGGCCATTCCTTGCTGTCCCTGTCCTCTGCCCAGGACAACATCGTTTATCTGATGGTTTCTCCACTAGTGAATACCTGCCAGGTCAAAGCTCTCCTCTCCACATTTCTCAGGGTTCAACTCCCAGACAGTTCTAGCACAGATGAGACGTATGATTACTGTTTTTTTAAACCCCAAGGCATTTACATTGGGCCTGGACTTTGAATGGGTGAGCCAAATAATTTTCATTACAGTCAAAATGTATAATGGTGAGCTGCAGTTGGGATCACTCTTGGTACAGCTGAATATAAAGCCAAATCAACATCTAACCCCTTCCATCACCCCCCCACAAAAAGGCAAAACAAAACCCCCATCACTCCTCACCCTGGGATCGGGAGGGTTCTGTGGCAGACAAAGCAAATACCATTTGCAGTGGCTCAAGACCTCACGGTGAGCCTGATGGTGCACAAATATTTAAGAACATTAAAACATGTTATTTACAAGCTCCTTTTGAGTCACTCTAGTCTCCTGGGAATGTGCATTATATGTTCAAGAAATTGGAGTAGCTCTTTTATTTATGTTTCTTTTAAATGACTGGCAGATGGGGAAAAACCTTCAGAGAAGTGGCCCTAGGCTGTCATGAAACATGTATTTAACACACCCACGGTAAACTTCTAAACACATTCACTTCAGAAGGTAGAGCTGCTGTAAATATGGAGTAGTCTCTTTTTAAAGACTGATCTCTGGACTACTTAATTCAGCACTAATTTGAGATGTTCTGTGGAGTCTGCCCAATTTACAGAGTAATTATCAGCCATATTTTCCATTAGTATGATGATAGTATATTCTGTGAGGGCAGAGTCATAATTTTAAGGACCTTTCCAAAATGAGCCTTGGCTTTATTTAAGTCACAGCAGTGATGACTTTCTTCCCACCACACGTGAAAGACTGCTCCAGGCTGAAACAGAAATTTCAGATTCCCCAAAGTCAGGTTCTTATGCAAGCAGATTCCATACACACAGGGAAGTCTTGTCTACCTGAAACAATTTCCAAGAGTTAAGTCTAAATCTGGAATATCCCAAGAGAAGCAAAAGCTTCAATCATCCAAATCCCAGCAGACACACAGACTCCAGCTTTTGGTCTGGAACATATTTAATCAATTCACTGTGCTAACTCCCTACTGCTTCATAAAATAGCCAATACTGCAATAACAGGGCCAAAAATTAACTGTACACTGGTTGGCAAATTACACAGTAATGAGAGGCAGCACTGGTACGTATTGCAGCAGGATAATGTAGTTGGTACCAAGGTACAACACACCACAGTGAGAAGAGGTGAGAGGCAGCATATGCATGCACACACGTGTATGTGTGTTTGTGCAGGCAAGCATCCCATCAAAAAAGTACCACTAGTTTTACTGGTAACAGTGCTTCCATTTACAGAAACAGTGCCACATATTTACAAATATCTTTCTGCTTATAAGCAAGCATGTAAACAGCAGAAAGAGGGAGAAAACAGAAATTAAAACTATTAGGCAATAAGAAAGCAATAAAGAGAAAGCTGGGCTGAATAAAAAATGGTGAGGGAGCATACGAGAAATTCAGTAATGAGGAAAACTTGCAAAAGTAAGACAAAAGCATCCCTTGTTTTGCTCATTTCGGAGTGGACTTGATAAACACTCTTGGGTTGATTTCTAACAAAGAGACAAGATCACATTCTAGGTCTTTTTTGTTCTGCCTTTAACAAGCCTTCATAGTGATACACTGATGAGACCAGATACCAGATTGTTATCTAAATTCAGCTGCTAAATTCAGTGTTAAGACACTAAGTTCAAACCACACATTGCCACATTTATTTCACAAGTCAAGCCTGAGGATGGATTCCTCCAAGATGAAGCAACCCATAAGCATCATTTTCTCCCTCTCTCTCTCTCTGCAAAGGTACTCTAAATGCCAGGGAAACAAAATGACTGTAAGGTTCTGACAGTTCACCCTTCAGCACACAGACTGCAAATGCATCTCTACACTAATTGTCCAGCCTGAAGAGGAAGCAAACACTTAGTTGCTGTTTGCATAGAGGCTGCTTGTAATTTGATGTAATGTACTGCACATCAGTCAACACATATCGAAGAGAGAACATACACACTGCAGAGAAGGCAGAGAGGCAGTGCTGACATCTAACACATTTTATTTACTCTATTATAGATGTTCTTTGAGTTCATCAAATTACCAATCAATTTATCTGATCTCTAAAAGCTGGTGTACTGAGGTATATTAACAACTAAACTTTACAAGCTTTCAGCAAAACAACCATTAAATGGGTGAATTAAGCACAAGCTACTGGAAGGCAGTTTGCAAGCTGGCCAATGGCAACAACGAATCAAACTCTCCCTGCAGAGAGGGAGAAGCATTAGGAAGACAGAGCCTCCTCTGGATGCTGGTCAGCCCGAACAAATGCCATTGGAAAGAAGAAATTATGGGTGCTGTATTCCCATGCCCACCCCCCAGCGTGACATTTAATGTCTGTGAATAACTGAAAAAAGGAAGAGGATGAGAGTTTAGAAGAAGTTCAGATGACAGTTTCAAGTTAGTTCTTTTATCATTTTGTTCCCGTACAGAAATTTAATGCACACACAGCACAAACTCTTCGGTTCTCCGCATATGCGGGCTGCATCTGAAAAGACACTGCTAGAGCCTGCAAGACCATGTCCACAGAGCCTTGGGCAGACAGCCTGAGCAACTGGGAAGCGATCTGGATGATTAGGACAGATCTTATCAGCCTATTTCAGAAACCTGTACCGGGGATTATTCTTCCTGTGTTCAGAAGATTAAATCAACAGTTTGATGAACTGGGTGCGTAGTTACAGTGCTCCACTGGCCTGAAAGGCAAACTGCTTTTTTGGATTACAGCTGTTGTAGGGTCACATAAAGCACTGCTGGGTTTGCAGGAGGATGAGTTTGCAACAGGGGATGAGAACTGAACAAATTAGGTATGGGGGAGTGAAAAAAAAAACCCAAACCACAAAACCACACACACCTAGGAAGACACTGTAAATAATATTGTAAGGCTCAATTACAAAGGCAGGGACAAGAAATACTTCTGAAAGGGAAACATTTTTTGAGAACAGAACTTTGTTTCACACTAGCTTTTCTTCCTCTGAGTCCCCCACAGCACTGGCTACAGCGGTAAGCTAGCGGTTGGCAAGAGAGCGACTGGAGGCAAACAACACAGGCCTTACAAGCACAGCAATAGCTCACACGCAGCCCTGAGACATTCCAGGCCACTTTACTGTGAAAGTAAATGGTGTCAGTGACACCTGCCAAGACATATCAACTCCTTTGGAAAAGGGCACTGAATCTTTAACTCCCACTGCGAGGGCAGAGGGTTGGGTTGAAGATAACACCTGAAGGTGCCTGCTTTTTCAAAGACGGGCATCTTGTGGATAGAGGCACAGCCTGGGATCCTGCTGTAGATTAAGGGAAAGCAAGAGTTAATTGGTATGACCATAAAGAAAGTCCCCAGGGGGATGGGCAGGTTGTGCCAGAGGGGGGCCCAGGATACTGTTCAAGATATGGTCAACATGTTCAATGACATTGATGAGGGGACAGAGTCTGCTCAGCAAGTTTGCTGATGACACTAAACTGGGAGGCTTGGCTGATCCAGGTGCAGGCTGTGTGGCCATCCGGCGACATCTGCATGGACTGGAAAGCTGTCCACAGAGGAACCAAATGAGGTTCAGCAAGGACAAGTGCAGAGTCCTGCACTGGGGAGGAATAAACTGCACCAGTACAGGTTGGGAGGTGATCTGATGGAGAGCAGCCCTGTGGAGAGGGACCTGGGAGTGCTGGTGGAGAACACCCACGGGACAGCAATGTGCCCTTGTGGCCAAGAAGGCCAATGGGATCCTGGGGGGTATTAGGAAGAGTGTCCAGTACATCAAGGAAGGTTCTCCTCCCCCTCTACTCTGCCCTGGTGAGACTCCATCTTGAGTATTGTGTCAGTTTAGGGCTCCTCAGTTTAAGAGGGACAGGGATCTGCTGAAGAAGGTCCAGTGGAGGGCTATGAGGATGATTAGGGGACTGGAGCACTGTCTGATGAGGAGAGGTTGAGGGACCTGGGGCTGCTTAGTCTGGAGAACAGAAGACTGAGGGGATTTAATCAACGTTTATAAGTTTCCAGTGGCTGGGGGTCAGAAGCAGGGGGACAGGCTCTGCTCACTTGCTCCCTGCAATAGACAAGGAGCAACAGATGTAAACTGCAGCACAGGAGGTTCCACCTCAACACAAGGGGGAACTTCTTTACTGTAAGGCTCATGGAGCACTGGAACAGGCCCCCCAGACAGGTTGTGGAGTTTCCTTCTCTTGAGACTTTCAAGGCCTGTCTGGATGTGCTGCTCTGTGACCTGAGCTAGATTATGGTCCTGCTCTGGCAGGGGAGTTGGACCCGATGATCTCTTTGGGTCCCTTCTAACCCCTGACATCCTGTGATTGTAGTCTGTTATTCTATTCCATGCTCTTGTATCTCCCTATGCAAGGGAGTGCACAACCATTTTGCCTTCTCTCCTTTTCTCTGATCCCAATGTGCATGCTTCTGGGCCTGCCAAGGTTGAATTGGGTGGAGGTTTGTAGAAGGCTCTGGAAGACCCAGGTGGAGAACTGGGCCTAATTTGTCCTTTGTAAAAGGAATTTGTATTCCTTTTACCAGAACAGCTTTTGTATATATTTGTAAGTAGTACTTCCATTTAAACTTCCACTCCCATGTGGAGCATTCTTATTTTACTCCCTTGGGAAGGGGTAAAACCTTTCCTGTCCTTTTGCCCTGGGCAGCTCATGGCTCAAAACTAAGACAGATCCCAACTCCCCAACAAGGAGATTCCTTGTGCCTTTCAACAGAAATCCCCTGGCACCTCTGCCAGGTGACATTAGTTTGTTCGGTCCCACAGAATCTGTTTTAAATTGATCATAAAGACCCAATATGAACAGATCCTTCCAGAAGGTTTTGGGGTTTTGTTTTTTTGTTTTGTTTTTTTTTTTTTACCTCCAGGCTGCTGTCACTTTCTCAGTAGAGATTTTTATTGAGATGAGCTCTTGGTCAAAGAGCACAGAAACAGCAGTGGACTCACATGCAGGGGTGACCTTGGCGTGCCAGAAACGGGAGAATGCTCAAAGAAGAAGGATCAACACCAATAAGAATAACAAACAAAAATAAGTTTGCCTCTTGTTCTTTACACATCCTAAACGCTTTACAAACATGAATTAAATAGTAGGTGCAAGGGCAAAAGGAGATTAACTTACACAAACCAAACAAGATGAATGACACACAAGAAACCGCAAATCTGTGAAGCTAGCCAGAAAAAGGGTGCAGTCTACCTTACTAATAATAATAATTGAAAAAGAGAGGTTTTTTTAATGCATTTCTTTCCCACTGGCACAAATGCTCTAAAGCTTATGAATATCTCTTGTGCCACTTACTGTTTGGGAAAACTACAAGCAGAACAACATTGCATATTAATGTACCCACTGCTCACAATAGTCCACAGCCACCTAATAAAAGATAACGTGGGAGCTGGGGCTTAAGAAAATCCAGAGTAAGACGACACATCATCTACAGCAAGGAGTTTCACTTCATCTGCCAAGATTACCTTCATTCTTTTTCTGCCATTTCACACTACTCTGAAGAGCTGCTCATGTTTTGCTTCACTGCAGCACTGCCCTTCACCTTTGTCAAGTGAAGCCCAGCAAGAGGCCAAAAGGCAAAACAAATCAAACAAATACTTGCTCGGGAGAAAGTATACAACTAATCCAAAGAGTTCCACGGCAAACTACATTTCTTTCTTATCATAGTTTTTGAAGTGCACTTCCAGCATTTGGAGAAAGCAGGAAAATGCACACACAGAATGCCTAATAAAAATCCCAGTTCTGAGCAATCTGTATGCTAACTTATACCAAGTTCCATCTACCGCCCTCCTCCCTCTCTCCCTGCTTCTCAGTAGCACAGAACTGCATGAAAGAACATCAGCTTAACCTTCTCAAATTGAATGTTTCTAAGGGTTTTCTTACAGATTATTAGGTCCAGCTCTTATTCTTTCTACCCAGAGAAACACTACAGTACAAAACCTCCTTCAAACAGTTCAGACAAGATCCCCTTTTTGTGAAACAATTCCAAATTACATGGATGAGACGTAAAATTACTGTAACAATTCAGAGTTAGAAGTTTAACCACTTAAAACAAATTACCCAGGTCTCATTACTGGATTACTTATTGGAGATTAGACAGTCATATTGGAAACGAGTGTGGAATTGAATGTCTGCATCACCAGTTCCCAAATCCTGTGATTACACACAGTTACATAAGAAATAGTCCGTTCAAAGGATCTGTTCCCTGTAATTTTCCTTATTAACAAAATACTTCAGGCACGCCAAAACAAAAAACATACGAGCACCCAAGAGACTGAAACACAACCAATGAACTAGCAGAGTGAGGAAAACAAAGGGCATCACAAGTGTCCTGATCCTCTGCAAGGAATTTGTTCAAGGGAATTTGTTTATTTTAAAATAAAGTCTCAAAAGCATGCACCACATGGCAGGCGCAACAAAGCCCACCAGGCTTACACACACACACAACCCCTGAGAAGCCCACAGTGAAGGGCAGAGGGGAAAGAACACCTCCCAGAAACAAATCACAGCATTAGTTTAATCCCACTACAGCTACTTCCTGCATTTAAATCTGCACTCCAAGCAGCTGACTGCCACTAGCAGCAGCAGTGCCTGGCATTTGCTCAACACAAGTCAGAAGTGTAAATCAAGCTTTAGGCACTACTCCTCTTCTTGGTGTCAAGTGACAGAACTAGAGGAAATGGTTTCAAGATGCACCAGGGGAGGTTCAGGCTAGATAATAAAAAAATGTTTCTTCACAGAGAACCGGGTTCTCCAGCATTGGGATGGTCTGCCCACAGCAGTGGATTCATCATCCCTGGAGGTGCTTAAGCGGCCTGTGGACCTGGCACTTAGGGACACGATTTAGGACTGACCCTCAGCTGGGTCGAAGTTTGAACTGGATGATCTTTGAGGTCTCTTCCAACTGGATGTTTTCTGTGAATCAGCAGACCAAAGAGTGCTTCCAGTTCAGCTACCATATATACACCTGCATCTTGTGCACTGTGTGCACAGTTCTGGTTCGTGTGTCTTAGAGAGGATTAAGCAAATAAAGAAAAGTTTGAAAGCTGGTCACAACATTTGGGGCAATGTTTGCCCTGATCCTGCGTTCACCCCAAGACATTCACTTTCAGCCACAGCCAGGACTGGCACACTGAACTAGGTGGATCTTCAGTGTGACACAGCACTGATGCATTTAGTGTCTCACTTTTTCCAATGCTTGAGTAGATGATGTAGGGAAAACTGCAAAAGCTGAAACACTGATTTATTGGTTTTTCTGCCATATATGCCCTTTCCTGTGAAAATTTTAATAAGACTGTCTAGAGAAACTGGGTTTCTCAAGATCTGTTTGAAACAAGGTACACACACAGTTCATCTCATGCAAAACTAAAGGCAAAGCCTTTTTAGCATTTTTATAGCTTTACTGTTTCACAACACTTTGCCCTCCTATTATAAGCTATTCCATCACATAGATGGAATAACTGAGATAGATGGACTAAGTAATTGTTTCAAACTCCCAAAAGAGAAACAGCTATTAGAAAATGAACAGTTTTCTGCTTCCAATTCTGCTCTCTGTCCAGTAGATTACAGAACTCTTTCAGAGATTACAAAAATAAAAGGATAATGTATTCACAGAATCTGCTGCATTCAAGGGAACTACTGAGTACAGTTCTGTTCAATACATCTCAAAGACAGAGCCGCAAGGGGGAAAGGGCTCAAACACAAACACGCAGAATGTGAAACCAGGAAAAAGTCATTCACACAAGCAGAGGCTGAAAAGGTGAGGATTGCTCAAGCTTAATGAGAAGGCAGAAAGGAACAGAAGTCTACAGATAATGAATCATGAAGAGAACTCCCTTTATCTCTTTCACATAAAGCATATTAAATGAAAAATGTTTTTGAAGCTGGTAACAGAGAATTTTTAAGAGTATAGAAGTTAATCTGTGGTATACACTGCCATGTGATATTGCAAGCAAAGAGCTAAACAAGGCTTCAGGAAGAAATGCCTGAGACATGTAGAAGAACAATGGCAGTAAGCCAAGTTCCATTACGGTGAACAAAAATACTGAATGAAAAAAAAAACCTCTTCATGGCAGCCTCCAACTGACAACACTTAGAGAGACTCTTCTCAAAGTTGTTCTCCAAAAGTTGTTTTGTTTTGATGAGGTTTTTCTGCACCTTCCTTCCAAGTCTGAAAACTGACCACTATCAGAAGAAACAGGACAGTTTCCATGATGGATTCAGTGAAGCAGTTAGTACATTAAGGAGTACATAACACAGTTGTTCTCAGCATTTTACCAAGAGGTATTTAGTTTTCAACTTCAAAAGTTCAAAACATCCTACAACAGCCTCCTGTTACTGCATTCTGTTACGCTGCTGCGGAGACAAAAGGCAGCCTGAGTTTCTATACAGGCACAGCAGAGGAGGAGAGGGGAGAATTTCAGACAGCCTGATCCTTAGAAGGAAGAATTTCAGTTTTCTGACTCCAGTCATCACAAACACTCACTCCCAGGCACACACACCTCAATTACCAGTGACCACAGACCAAGTGACCATCCCCTCAGAAAATAACACAGAAAGCAAACTTCTATTTTGAAGATCCCCTCCACCTCATCCCCTTGTGTTGTTGATTTTTTGTTTTGTTTTTTCTTCTTATGTAGACACACACAAAGATAGGTAGACATAGATATATAAAAATATATCTAAGCCTGAGTTGGAACATTTTACCACAGTGGAAAAAAAAGTAAATAAATAAAATGTCAAGGTCTGCACGTATTCAACAAATAAAAGCAGAATTATATAAAAGCAACAGCTAATAAAAAAGATTGTTCTGTACTACATTTTCCATCTTTCCAACCATTATAGGAATAAAATTATCCACAGAGAAGATCGAAAAACCTTTTTCAAAACTAATACAATTAAGCTTTATTACACTGTTTCAAGTACATTTCTCTCCTCTCCCTTCTAGCCCCCACCACCTCCCACTCCAATCCAGATTAACAGTTGGAGGCATTCTTCTATTTTATTGCCAGCGAAATGCTAGTGTGTAAGGGTCAGAAGCTATCTAGTGTTTCAACAGAGTAAAGAAAATCTGTCCATTTAATCTTATGCGTGCTTTTGCACACATATGAACTAGATGATAGCTTCTATGTAGCTCTGCAGTTGAATAGGCCTATGGGCAAGCCATCTCACTGCCCTGAGAAGGTCCTGCACTAAAATAGCCATCACCTTGCTTAAAAAAAAAAACAAACAAAAAACACAAACACCCTGCAGCAAGGGACATGGATCTGAAAAGGGAAACACAAAACAAAAGATTTCAAAAAGCAGCCAATGCAGCCTGGACACAAACTTCTCCCCACTCCACTGTCCATAAAGGACAGACACACAAATTTTCCCTGCGGCTTCCGCTTCACAAAATCAGATCCAGAGAAGGGAATATAATAGAAGCACACAGCATGAGACCAAGAAATTGCAGAAATTCCCTTTGCCTATGAACATATGGACAACTGTGATAATTAGAACGATAGCTGCTAGATTGTTTGCAATTTCACTCAACAATCCCCATTATCTAGAAATAGAATTTAAAAATCTGAATGCAACACTGAGTGGTAGTTTTAATAGTTTATTTTTTAATGAACTGTATGGATTAAAGTGTTACAGAATTGTATTATGTGAAACTGCTCATGGGCACATTTTACCACCAATGGCTTTAAAGAAAAAAAAACACAACAACACAAAAACCTGTATGGACAATCATGCAGTAGCAGGGAATGAGAAGGGGAATGGATGTGCCAATATTTTTATACCATTTGTGTAACCTGCAGTTTTCTCAAGTTTCACACTCACCACCATGCTACACAGAATCACAGAATCAACCAGGTTGGAAGAGACCTTTGAGATCACTGAGCCTAACCTATCACCCAGCCCTAGCCAATCAACCAGACCATGGCACTAAGTGCCTCATCCAGCCTCCTCTTGAACACCTCCAGGGATGGCAACTCCACCACCTCCCTGGGCAGCCCATTCCAATGGCAAATCACTGTGAAGAACTTCTTCCTAACATCCAGTCTAAGCCTGCCCTGGTGCAGCTTGAGGGTGTGTCCTCTCGTTCTGTCGCTGGTCACCTGGGAGAAGAGACCAACCCCACCTGGCTACAACCTCCTTTCAGGTAGTTGTAGACAACAATGAGGTCTGCCCTTAGCCTCCTCTTCTCCAGGCTGCACACCCTCAGCTCCCACAGCCTCTCCTCACAAGGCTGTGCTCCAGGCCCCTCACCAGCCTTGTTGCCCTTCTCTGGACATGCTCAAGCACCTCAATGTCCTTCTTAAATAGAAGGGCCCAGAAATGGACACAGCACTCAAGATGCGCCCTAACCAGAGCTGAGTATAGGGGCAGAAGGACTTCCACGTCCTGCTGGCCTCACTATTCCTGACACAGGCCAGGATGCAGTTAGCCTTCTTGGCCACCTGGGCACACTGCTGGCTCATGTTCAGTTGGCTGTGGACCAGTACCCCCACATCCCTGTCTGCCTGGCTGCTCTCCATGTTGGTAGTAGAGTTGATTGATTTCTGTCTCTCTACATCCAGCCTACCTTTCTCAGTGTTTGCATTTCTTCATATTTTTCACAACTACAAGTCACACACATGCGACACCCTGTCAGGTGGTTTAATTGCTTCAAATTGGAGAATATTATTTTCCACGTGTATTAAAAAATAAAGACTACTTATAACATTATTTCATTTTGCCAGGAAGCAAAAAAACACATTAGTTCATAAGGAGCAGCATGGTTGCTCCTATTTTTATGGCATCAATTTTTAAAAACTCATCATGGTAAACAATTAAACAGTGAAGCAAATCCTATGTTTAGGGAAGAGATTCAAATCCCTAAATGGATTTTCAAAGGTCATTTCAGGCTTAAAAGATGCTTGACAGTGTCTCTTTAAATCATGTTCATTTCACAGGCTTATCCAGCAAAAAGCAGGCAGTGCACTGCAGCACCACCCTTTGAACCGTTGGGCTCCCCAGAGAAAAATTAACAATACAACTTAAATTCATATTCATAGCAAGATCTGTAGTTGTTTGGGGGAGTTAGTTTAGGAAAGAATCTGAAAAGAAGTCTTAGAAAACAAGTCTTAGAAAACAACACTTGTTTTTTTTTTAATTTAGCTTTCACCTAAACCCCATGCTGAAAAAGCAAATAAAGATTGACTCCTTTTATTTCAAACATCAGCCAGTTAAAAACCTCTCATCTTTCAAATGTGAGTTGTTCAAAAGATTTAGTTTGTACAGCTTTTTTCATCACCTCCACGTGTAAAGGCTGAGCAACAGATAGATGTTGGGAGCTGACAGTTCTGGGTTTCAGCACAATGTTGCTTGTTTCTCTACACTTAGCATCCACACAGACCTGCATCCGATCCCATTAGTATTCAGAAACCACAAACAAAAGACAACTTAGCCTTACCTTCCTCTCAATGCGAGCCAACTGCTCTTTGTAGAAAGCCTCTTGCTGCTTCAGCTCTGCCTCCCTGCCTTGCAGCTCTGCGGCCTGGGAAGAAGAACAAAAGAGCATCAGTAGAGGAAGAAATCAAAAATGAAAATTGTGAGTGCAAGAAAAGAACGTGGGATGCAGGCTGGAAGGAACTAAAGAAAAAAAGATAAAGTCACTGTTCAGAACAGCTACATGAGATCCCTCTGGGTGGAACTACAACCTTTCAGTATTGCATTTGAGATTCTCTCTGCAAGTTTTAAATGCTCTTATGAGTACCAAACTCAAACTTGATTTCACATTTCCCTATTAAATGAACCCTGTAACAACAGAAAGGTGACACCTTCCTACTGCCTTTTTCAAAACTCTACTTTATCCAGGTCCTTATTTTTCAAGAATCATGATGTTTGCTACTCCAATGTTCTTCACCTTACCTTAAAAATAAACTTAAAATCCTCCACTTTACAAACACTTGTCCCTCAGTGTCAGAAAGCTTCTACAGATTTAACAGATGCCTGCAATCATGAGGAAGAGATGAAATACAAGTCTAAGCTGCAACATTTTTATAGCAACACACTTTGACTGTGGACTTGCTTTTACACAAATACCTAGGGACTACTCTGATAATTAAATGCTCCCTCCGCACTCTGTGCATGCCTCACCAGCACCCCCGGAGCTCCTTCAACTGGGTGCTGCAGATTTGGAGGGGACATGGGTGTCAAAAGTCTTCCTCTTCCATCCATCTTCCGAAGTGTTAAGTGTGACACCTCCAGAACAGAAAACTTGGTATACAAGCACTTGCTCGAGCAAAGCCTGGCCATCAACTGAACAATGATCAATTGCGTGGTTACAGCAATAGCTTTTACCTTTCAGCCCTTAGCAACCAGTAGTTCTTCATTGCATTCCTCATCCCTAAACTGAACTAGCATTAAGAAAATATGGCATTGATGGACCCAAACCAAACTTTTTACGCGGCAAAATAACAAGGAACAACAGTGAGAATGGCAGGTGTTTTCCTTCCTCCATCCCACCCCCAAATCTCTGGGTTCACATAAGTTACTACCAAGCAAGAGGACCTTTCACAACTAGAATTATTACTCTGTTTAACATGAGCACAAACCCTGCTTATCTATAGCATCCCAGCAGCATTGCTCTTAACTTTAACGATGATAGTACAATCACAGAAAATGCTGGGTCAATATGATTAAGCAGCTGGGACAGAAACATCCTCATGGGCTCAGACCTGCCCTTTTATGGACAACAGCCATTGTTAATGAGAAAAACTACATCTGACAGCCAAGTGCTGTGCATTTCCTTCTTGCTACTCCCCTGCTGATGGAAATACAGTGGTATAATAGGGCTCAGAAGAGACTTTAAGATAGGCAGCTTGATAAGCAAGAAGAGAAGTACATGAAATAATGGGTTTGCAGGGCTATGGTGGTAGCGGTGGTGTCTGTTTTTTAAGGAAAAAGTAGTATATTGGTTTTCATGTTTGTCACCCAGCCAACAGGGCCAAAAGGAAGGCACAAACATTACAGACTCACATCTAAATCCATTTGCTCTCAACCACACCTGATTGCCAGGGGGGCAAACCCCCTGGCTTGGGTTTAGCTAAAGCTGCTATGTATCCTGCAGTCCACAGATCATCTGAAACAGGATGGGAAGGGGAGTGAGAATCAGCTGCCCAGAGACTTGCAGCATGTCTGAAGAGATATCAGAGGAACAATAGGGGCATTGATGGGCACTTTGTAAGTGTCAAAATTAACTACCATTTCTGTGATAAGAGAATCAAAGCTATCCTTCTGAATCAATATCCACCTTCTGTACAGAAAAGGAATACGCAATTTCAGATGAAGTGAAACAGACATAAGCAGGCAGGGCGGTCTGGTGAATGACCAAAAGGAACCCAATTCTCCTGTTGATTTTCTGCACAACACTCACAAAATTAGATTACTAAACAAGTGATTTGTATTTTCTTAGAAAGAATGCATAGTACTGACCTCTCAGCACAATTTAGATGTAATGTGAAGTGTATTTTAAGACAGAAAAAAATAACTCTTTAAAAAGGCAAGAAAGTTTCTGCTTAATCTAAATGAATCAATCGTGTGTCAGTGCTGCTCTCCTCGGGTAGCAAACTGCTCTGGGAGCACAAACCCAACACATGTATGTTGTGGTAGGCCTAAATAGGCCAAAATAGGCTTATACTTGTCCTGGCTTGCCCAGACATGTTTTTCTGATCTCCACCCTGCTATGGGCAGAAGCAACCTCAGGAAAGAGGACAAAACCTGGAGCCACTGAGTCTAAGGACTGTGGCTTGCCTTGACTTGTTCCCTTGCTTCCCCTCCTTCTGTGCTGGGGGAAGCAACCACAGGAAAGGAAAACCAAAGCCCTGGCTTTGCCTAATAAGGTCAAGCTTGGCAAAGTGTCATCCCGATTGGCTAATCTATGTCCAAAGGCCCATTAGTCTTGGGCTGTATTGATAAAAAGGGATGAGCATGTAACACAATGTGCTCTCTGCCGTTATATTTGCATGCTGTTGCTGCCTCATTGCATCCTGAACTGCCTGGAAACTCACTGCCTTGAGTTCTTACCAGGAACAGGCTCTAAATGCCTGCAGGTGATTAGCCAGGGTGACATTGTGCCGAGCCTACACATGGCATTGCATTCTGCCTGCCCCTATGCAAGGCTTCTGCTGAATCAGGCTTCAAGAGGAACCAGGTCAGAGACTGTGCCAGACTCCCAGCTGCCTGAGAAAAGAGCCTGGGAAACTCCAAAGCCTCTAACGGCTTTGGGACCACCGACAGCAAGCCCTCCATGTGCTTTGGGTACTATCTGTTATTTTATGAGTGAATACTTCAAGCCTCTTGTAATCACTAACTGCCTTCTGCCACAAGCAGAAAGGAGCTTCCTGCGTCCACCTAGCATACAAGTGGGATAATTAACCACAAGTGATACAGTGGCCGTGAGAACCTTCTCTTCCAGTATAATGTTTGCATTTACTGATTACCTCTTCAAGTGTCACAGTTTTGCCTGTTCCCTGTACGTATACGTTTCCAAATCCTGCGTTTTGAACCTTGTAAATAAGTTTTCTGGCAAGATTTAACGTTTATAAACAATTTTCATAGTTATTAACAATCTCTGCCTGGATATTGAAGTTAACATTGATTATTAGTTTTGCCTATTTTGTAAACAATGACAAGTGGCTTTACTGTTTCTGGCAAGACACAGATATGAAATCTCTGGAAGGGAACACAAGTCAAATGCCTAACCTTTTGAATGGGGTGCGGAGATGAAGATACAAGAGGTTTGCTGATCTGTATGATGGCAACCCACGGACTCACAAGCAGGCCTGATGGAGCTGGGGGGCACACAGTGAACACCACCTTCACAACAATTCACCCTGCAGCAGGCAGACATTCCATCAGAGACTTCTCCAAAGAGCTTGCAAGACTGATGTCAAAGAATCAAAAGTAGATTTGCCAACTACAGACTACTCAGCGCACACACACCATTTGTCCCTCTGAAAAATTTCTGCCCTTCTACCTGCCTTTATTCTCCCACTTACTGCCATGAGCCTGTGTGGTGAACCAAAGGTTACACAAAAAGTTTGTGCTCACAACTCAAACATTTCCTGCACTTTGCTTGCTTTCAAGAGCTGCTGATGCTTCAGTGCATTGAAGTATACTGAGAAACATTCTATCAGTGACTGATCTGCTTGAAAGTTGCTGTTTCCCTCTATCCCCAGCTGTTATTACTAGAAACTTTAGTATACTTTATGATGACATTTGAAGTATGAATGGTACAGTCAGAGCATGTGTCACTTGAAATATTCACTGCTCCAAAACTGGGTTAGGCAACAAGGGACATTTTGTATGAATACAGGATATTTATTAAGAGTTCCTCTAGTCCTGCTGCTTATTCCCTGCCTGAAGTCAGAAGCCTGTGATGTCCCAGACAGAACTGGCTGCTATGGAAATGATTACAGTTTCACAGGGGATTGACACTGCAGGTGCCAAACAAAGCAGATATGCTTTTCACATAAAGGCCTTTAGAACTGAAGAAATAAGACACGCATAACACACTAGTTTGCAACTCATACATCAGAAAGTTGCATTTCACATCCATGTTGCAGAATCTACATCTGAGCTTGAACTTATGCAAGAGATAACCAAAGCCCAGAAAACACGTCTAAGAAACTATAGTTTGAAACACAATAGAATGTGATGTCCAAGTAGTACAAAGACAGAAAGAAAACAGAGAGAGGGGAGAAACAGTAGAGTTAGTTGTAGAACACATAGATGCACCCAAAACTTAGAAAAGTAGTGTGGGACAGCATGTACTTATGAAAGAGGATGCACACAGTAGGCAGCTGCCCTCTGCACAAAACATAGGTATAAGGTACACTCAGAAAATGCCCAAGAACTCCCTGTGAAAGGTCAGAAGTTACAACCATTACTTTCACTGTTCTTTTGTAAGAAAGCAAACTACTCGCATTAAACTTTAAACTTTTTCCACAAGCCAAAGTTCTTCCAGGTTATGTCAGCACTGCTCTGAACCATGCCAAAGAGCTAGGGCAGAGACATGTGCACTTCCCTGCCTCCTCCTCTCCCTTTATCAAGCAAATCATTTAGAAACAAACTGTGAAAGCACATTTCTGAAGCTATGCATTACATACTGGCACAACTAAAAGAATTCAAGTACTGGCCTGCTAACCGACAGGCAGGCCAAAAGAAATACTTCACAAGCTTCTTAATTGAGGTAATGAAATATTATTGGTTCGTGCTTTATGAACAAAGACAGACACTCTTAGCCTCATCCTGAACTGACATCAACATGCGGCACATCAGACCATGCAACTGATTTTCTAGGAGCTGGGCTTCGATTTAGCTACATTCGTGCACAGATTAGCTTTGGCTCTGTCCCCCCCTTCACAAAATATCACCGTACTGGTTTTAATCACAGTCCCTTCTCGTCACCTTGTTAAACATGAAAACTAGGAAGGAAATCTGATTGGAAAAAAAAGAGTTTCTTGGCAGGGTCGGATTACAGCGGGGAATGCAGGATCCAGGAATAAAGTGTAGCAATAGCACAGACCACATCAGGCTGTCTCTCTCTGCAACACTGTTGAGATTCTGAGATATGGGGAGAGGGCATGGAGAAGATACTGGAAAGGAAAACACGCAACACCGCAAATACTCCTGTCTGCAAAGGGCAAGACAAGCTAAAAAGAAAGGTCCATACCTCAACCTATTAAAAGAACTTACTCAAAGGGAAGTCACAACATCTGGCAACACTACTGTGAAAAATATTTATCTTCTTGGCAAAACACACTCACAGTCACAGAAGAACTAGTGAGATGATGCCTGGAGATTCAGTTGGAAGCAGTCCAGAAAAGGATAAAGAAAGGGTCCTTAAGTCTCTATCAAATGACTTGCTTCAACATCATCTTGTCTGTGCTGAGAGGAGTTATCAGCTTCCCCCAAAGCTATCCAGTAACATCTCCGCAGCAGCACAGCAGCTTGCTTGCCGCACTTCACAACTGCAAATGCCTATACCTCATGCTTTCCCATGTCTCTCCCAGTCCTGGCGGCAGCCGAGAAAAACAAATGCTACTGAAGGCTCCAAGAGTAGGAGGAGGAATTGACAACAATGCGCTGCAAAACAGAACTAGCTCCAAAATTAGCTAGCTTGCATGGTCCTCACCAAGCCCAAAAGGTATGTCAGAGCTGAAAGGTCAACACTGAAACAAGTACCAGCCTGCACACACCATGCCTGAGACTGAAAAGCAGAACTTTACAGGGAGGTTTGTACTGGACAAGTAACCATGAGGGAGTCTTGATTCAATCTTTGCTTGCATCAGCAGCAATATCATCACTGTTATGGAGCCACCAGCAGCCATTATTCCAGACACACAAGGCCTACAAAATCACTTGCTTTTTGTCCTCTCTCATTCTGTTGAGGGCAAGTGACTGAGTTTTGGGTTTCTGTTGGTGGGGTTTTTTTGAGTTTTGTTTTTGGTTTTTTGTTTGTTTGTTTTTTTTTTTTAGAACCCAGATGCAGACTCACAGCCATGAAAAGCAGTAGTGGTGTAACCTTCATTTCCTCCTGCTTCTGCTACTCTCTAAGCCAACAACACACATCGCCAGATCAAGTTCGGTTTCAGCAGCTGTAAGCTACACAAAGGGAAACAGTGAAAATCTTTATGGAGGAAATAATATGCAATTTTCTAGCTGAACACCTTTTAAAATGTAATGACAGAAAATAAAATCCTGCATCTGTGCTCAGCAATAACAATCTGTACACGAGCAGTAACAACATGACACTTGGAATAAGCAAGATCCAGACAGAGAGAAAGGGAAAAAAAAAAAAAAGTGCTTACCCAGGCGTCCAAATCCGCAGGCTTGGAATACAGAAAGCACGAGAAAGGAAGGAAAGGAAAGGGAAGAGAAAGAGAAATCAGTGATTTATGGAGGGCTGCCTGTTGCTGCACAATGTGGGTTTTAGGATGACAAATTTAGAAAAGTTGGTTTAAAATGACAAGCACCTTAAGCAGTGCAGTGCCATCCCCTGCTGGGAACTTGTGCTAGTACCACAAAATCAAAGCACATGCACCCCCAGAAATAAAAACAAAGCAAAGCCCCCAAGGACTGCTAGTGCACTGCCCCATAATGTGGAAGAAAAGGGAAGAGAGCTGTGAAGTAGCCAGTTTCAGGGAGTCACATGCGGTGCTGCACAGTATTAGAGATGCTGACATCCACAACACGCACCAGCGAACGTGGCAACCCAAGGCACACTCAAGGGGAGGTGGCCAACAACCGCAGTTTCCGAATGACCTGCAGAGGACAAATAACCTTCTGCAAGGGCACATTTGAATGCACAAGTTGACCTAAATAGGAAGTCATCTTCTTTACTGGACAATTTCAATGAGTGCTCTCTAAGAGAAAGCCAGTTGATTGATCAGATGTCCGACCACATTCCCCTTCATCAGCAACTGAACACATCTTTAGTGCACAGCTCAAACTTCTGCCAAATCCAATCTGCCTTCACCTGGTCTTTTTCCAGGCAAGCCTATTTCAGTATGAAGAGATGCAGAATCAACTCTTATTTACTTATTCCTACTTTTTTACTTATACAGTAACCCCAAAGCAGCAGAACACCTACAAGATGCAAAACATTTGATGCCCAGAACCAGTTCTTTCTAGAAGCAAAGGCATTTATGAGGCAGCCACAGCTCTCACTTGCTGTCAAGGGCTGAAAGCCTTCCCAGTCTCTCAGTGCTACATGCAGTCAGTTGCACATTTGTGCAGCAGGAACTCCAGAAAGGCTGGCCTTTCTTATTATGATTATTTATTTGAGGGGAGTTGGCAGGGCAGGAGGAACCTTCCCCTCGGTCATAGTTCGGTGCCAGAGGGAGCAGACAGTGGAATGCCATATGTTTATGGGATCTGCCATCATTTTAATGGCACACAGCGAGTTCTTCAGGTAACTGAGAGATGATGTGTCATCAGCTGTGTGTGTCATCCATCCTCATCCTTTGCAACAGCTGAGAGGGCTGGAACCAAAATCTACAGCTGAACCAAGGGAAGTCAATTATCCCTTCTTTGCAGACAGGTTTGATACAGTAGTATCGAGTCCTTGGCCAAACAAACCAATCCGCAGCAGGTGTTCACCAGTAATCACTGACCAGTCTTGACAAAAGCCTGATTTGAATAACATTTTTCTTCCTGCAGATTTTTATAGTCAGGACAGATGTGCTTTGTTTTGTTTTTACATTTCAGCAGTTGCAAGGCTGTCCATCCCCAGCAGATGGACAGGAGGAACACAGGGCTCTTTATGGTACATGTTATTATTTCAGCAGGTAGGTCATGCACACCAGTAGCTCTTTACTGGTTACACATTTGTCATCCTTGCAGTGCCTAAGCCATTAACTGTCACAACTCCTGGTGGACAAACACTTGCAGGACAAAACGAACATCAGGTAGTAACACTGTGGCACTGGACAGTTGCTGAGAAGAAAGGGAGGAGGAGGAAGAAGCTCTGCCACTAAGATAGGGATGAGGGACCATCTAAGACATAAGGCACAACAGCAGAATTAAAGCTTTAAGGAAGGTAACACTGTGACTAAACACAAGTAATTTCTGGGGAGGACTAACAACAGGCACCAGCACAGGCTGGAGGCTACCCTGCTAGAAAGTAGCTCCATGTGTAAAGACCTTGGAGTGCTGGTGGACAGCAAGTTTTGCATGGACCAGCAATGTGCCCTTGTGGCCAAGAGAGCCAATGGCATCCTAAGGCACATCAGGAGAAGTGTGGCCAGCAGGTCTAGGGAGGTTCTTCTCCTCCTCTACTCTGCCCTGGTGAGACCACACTTGGAATATTCTGTCCAATTTGGGGCTCCCCAGTTCAAGAGAGACAGGGACCTGCTGGAAAGAGTCCATCAGAGAGCCACAAGGATGACTAGGGGACTTAAATATCTCCCCTGTGAAGACAGACTGAGAGTCCTGGGGCTGTTTAGTCTGCAGAACAGAAGGCTGAGAGGAGATCTCATCAATACAAATATCTGAGGGGTGGGTGTCAAGTGGCTGGGGCCAATCTCTTTTTGTTGGTCAGCAGCGATAAGACAAGAAGCAATGAATAGGAACTCAAACATAGAAGGTTTTGCCACAACATGAGGGTGACAGCACTGAAACAGGCTGCCCAGAGAGGTTCTGGAGTCTCTGTCTCCAGAAACTGCCAAAACCCACCTGGCTGCATTCCTGTGTGAACTATCCTAGGGGATCCTGCCTTGGCAAGGAGGTTGGACTCAATCTCTGGAGGCCCCTTGAAAGTTCTGTGGTTCTGTGATGGTTTCTGTGGGTACTGCCTAGGGCTTGAATTTTGTTACCTTTCAGGAGAGGGGAAAATTATTACTCCAAGAATAAATGGAGAGACTCCCCTGAACAGAAACAGGAAAATTAAAACAGGTGTAGATACACTATGATATATTGCTGTGCTGGGGAAAAATAACTACATTTGGAGTGAAGCACAGGTTAAATAAAATAATATAAAAAATTACAGCTCAGGAGGGATACTGGCTTAAGTTTTGCTGTCTTCTAAGCCTGTGCCAAATTCTGTTTGTAGATCTGCCCTTACCAACACTGACCAATAATAGAAGACAGTGAGTCCACCAGTATTTTCAAAGTTTAAGTAAACTGTTTAAGATTAAGGGTTCTGGGCTTCCTCACTGAGTGAGCCTCACTTCCAGCTCCCGGCTAGGAGCTTGTGAGTTTTATAGTCCCAGCCTCTAGTACCCTTAGTCAGTACAGTTGAACTTTTGTGCTAAAATAAGTGTTCATTTCTCTTCCACTGGCTAGCCGGCACAGGCAGATGAATGTATCATGGACTTAAGCACCAATTAAGGTATTTCTCTCAACAATCAGAGGCAAAAAAAATATTGAAACTGATCTCAGGTCAAACTGGCAACCTCTGTCCCAGGTATTTAGGAGAGGTAGAAGAGGTGACACAGTCTATGTGGAGAAGTCTCTGGCTGGCTATGGGAAGCATGCATGCAATGCACCTGTGCTTCCAGATATCTCACATCAGAGCACTGATTATTCAGGCAGGAGATGCTTTCCCACATATGTATCACAGTCCAACTTCCAATGAAATCAAGAAAACAGTGCCAAGTTAGCATTTCTCACCTAGGGACAATTGCCAGCACCTTCTTCCGGAGCCATACACCACATCGCCCATACATGACTGCCAGAACGGGCACACCTCTCATGTCTGTCACGGTCTGGGCAAATGTGAAAGTGGCAGTGAGCCAGCAAAACATAGCTCTGCATCTGACAGTGAGGGAAGAAGAGATCAGCATGATAAAATAGTCTTAGGAAGGGCAGAGCCTTTGCAACCTGACAGCTTCACCCTGGACATCCATTACCTTGCCACAGTCAGTATCTCTGTCACATAGCTAATTTCACTATGGCATGACCAGTGACTCCCGAAATCCAGACTACCAGCTCGGTAGAGATCTCCTACTTAAGAACTCAAAACAGAGTATTTCTAGGGGCACTGCCAACTTTGGGATGGGAAGATAAGAGTGGGAGATGCGAGAAATGAGAGGCAGCAGGTGTCCAAAACCCAAGACAGCTGCTGGCAACAACTTTTACACTCGTGTCAGTATCTGAAGAGCTCTGCAACACATATTCTAACATCTTGATGACCAGACTTCATCACTGAATGAGCAAAGACTCATTTCTTCTTAAGGTGATAATCCAGCTCTAAACTTTTCCACAATGACAGGAATTAAAGCATTTAAAAGAACATATCTAGACACTGACTATCCACTCCAGACCCTTAAATGCTTCTAGTTTAGTGGAAGATTGAAGCAGTATCAATATTAAATGTAATGAGTCAGAGATGTAACCAACTGACAAGGGAGAAGCAGTAAGAAGAGACACTGAACAGCAATCAATTTTGAGGAAAGGTCGTGATGAAATTGCTCAACTCTAATGTATACAGAGCATACACAATTCTATAAACATGAAGATGGGAAGCAGCAGAAAAACTCTCTGCCCTTTTACGATTCAGGGCCAACTGAACTTCTGGCACTTATAGTGTTGCTGCAAATAGGTTTGCAATGCTGACAGTTGATAGTTTTCATTTAAAACAAAGAGAAACCTATTTCATAAAATACAAACTAAACCATCTGCTTTCATTGCTTGCTTTAATACTTTAGCCCATTTCCACACTCTCCCTTTCCCATCACCACTTTTATGCATGCATACATACATAGCTTTCATCTTGTAGGCTGCCAACAGGCAAAGTATTCAACGTCTATAGAAATCTTATGGAGCGTAGGCTCTCTAGAGATGTGTGCTGTAGATGCTGATATCTGTTAGCAGGTCAGTCAACAACTCCCCCTAAGTTTTTCCTTCCTTGATGAAATTCATATTCTGTTAGACATGAGAACCTCCAAGTCCCTGACCAGTTTAGTCAAAATAAAAATTAAAATCTCACGAGAGCGCATCCTGAAATTCTATATTAATTACGACTTTCTATCCCAGAACATATTTCAGACCCTGCTGAGGCAATGGGGTATTTTCTCATAAAGCTAGAATCAAAGGCCACTCATTTTTCCTTGGATTATTTCTAGCTCATAATCATTAATACAGCCTCCCATTATGCTAGCCTAAGGGTGGCATATGGCTTTCTAGGGATAAGGACAGACGGGGGGGAAATAACAGTTAGGCGTGTTTACATCCCCATCTCATTTCTGTGCATGCACATGGGGACAGAGCTTTCTCTTGCCAGATTATTAAATACCAAATACATTACCTTCCAAGTCATAGTGCTTCAAACACAACCACTGTTTTGCAAAAAAAATTCAGGTGACATTCATAATCAACCCACCTGCTTCCAAGCAGCAAAAAAGAGATGAACCATGTGACTGCAGAAGAAATTCCCTTTCCACATTTTCTCTCAGACACTACATGGAATTTTTACCTTTCTCTGAACGAAACATGATTGTAGACACCAGCCAGTGGATACAGAGTTAGCAGAGTGAATCCCTAGTATAGAAGATTAGAAATCTAATCTAATTTTGTTTTTTTAAAAAACTTATTTCAAGCTATACCATTTAAGAGAGAGACAGTTGACTCTGGGGTTGCTTTTTAATACAGGCAAAGAGTGTCTTACTGGCATGCTTAAGAAAATCCTCGAAAGCCTTCGGTCATGGTCACGCACTTCCTGTCTGTCTCTGTGAATCCTTCTGCAGGTAGAGAGGCAGGGGCACTTTCAAACATTACCATTTATGTTTTTACCCACTCTGACAGCCTTATAAATTCTCCTTTTCTCCCTGCTCTTCCATCCCAGACATACAAAAAGTATGCTTTACACAGCCTTAGAGGATGGGTATCTGTCTGGAGGCAGAATCTAAACCCACCAGTTTGCCAAGATGTACGTGGGAAAGGCATACAGCAATCAGCATCTAGAACAAAGCAAGGGGATTCCAAAGCCCGACAGAAAGCATCACAAAAAGCAGAGGAGTCCAATTTAAATGAATAGTCTAGACTAGTACATAAACACAATCATGCTCATAGTAAGGTGTTACCTATGGAATAAAAGAGTCAGAACACGTAGGAATATTAATCAGAGACTTCACAGGAATGAAAAACACACGTACAAGTGAGAAACTTCACTGCAGTTTCCCTCATCTCTATGCTCACTGAAGAGAAACAAGCAGGCAGCACTGAATTTCCCTACAACCAGTTCTTAAAAAGTACCTTGGTCTTCACCTGCAGCACTCCCTACCTCCTAAGCCACACTCAGTGTTATGAAAAGGCTGCCAATTAAGTTGTGGTTTTGAGCTATAGACAAAATGTCCACTAGAGATTCTGATTCTTGCTTCCAAAGTACTTGCAACCCACTGGGTGTTTTAGGAAGAGAATATACTGGTTCTCAAAGATGTGCAATCTCAGCTCCTCACAAAGCTGTGATCAGAGAAAATGCTGCAAGGTTTCACCTTTCAGTGAAGTCCAAGTATATCATCATGAAATCAGCTGCATAAAGAGGAGTGTAGATTCAGCAACAACAAGGATTTCAGGCTATGGTTAAAACGTATTCTTTATTTTTACACTGAAATCTCCAGGGCATGATGATTGTATCAAAAGTAACTTGCAAATTATGCCACTGCCAGCAAACTTTTGATTTCCTTTTGATAGGGCAATTTGCAAACAGGAGTTCCCCACACTGTGCAAGTGTTTAACATTCATAAGAACTACAAGAACTCAACATTCATTTGGTGCTCATGTACTGGGCAATGCAACATTATTTTGCTCAAGGCAGATGGCTTGGAAAAATCAGAGCCAAGGGGAGAGCAGCACCTTGTATTCTCTCTACAAGGATTACAAGCCAGGTGTTGCTGCTGTTGAGGCTATAGACTGG
>VWYK01096305.1:0-39395 GCA_013399775.1 Semnornis frantzii
GCTGCAGGTCTCTCAGTCTTTCCCCATGAAACAGATGTTCCAGTCCCTTCATCATTCTCATAGCCTACATTGGACTCTCTCCAATAGTTCCCTGTCCCTCTTGAACTGGAGAGTCCAGAACTGGACACAATACTCCAGGTGAGACCTCACTAGGGCACAGTAGAGAGGCAGGAGAAGTACAGTATGTAAGTACAAACTGGTGACTTGGAGGTAACTACTGGAACGACATAGTTCACATATTCTGCAGTGTTCAGACTGCTGTGCTTTCCATACCTGGAGTTTTTGATTCGTTGGGGATAATGCATCGTACAAAGTGAGGGGCTGTAGATTTTAAGTTAGTCATCAGCTTGTTCAAATTTTCCTGGAACAGACATGAAAATCACAGTTAGCTTTAGCTGCTCAGTGGTTTGCTCAGTGCAATCCCTTATTCCTTCCACTGTCCTTATGTGTATTAATGTTATGCCTTTAAATAGCCTCCGATAACATGCCAAAATTATTACTGAGAAATGTCTCCAAATAAACCAAAATATGAATTGAATTAGTTGCAGAAACCCTTATCATTTTTAGGAAAGTCTTAAGAAGACACACATGTCACTTACAGCCCCAGAAATGTCAGAAACAAGAGGAGCAGCAAGATACAGTATCATCACAGAATCACAGAATGTCAGGGTCTGAAAGCGACCTCAAAATATCATCTAGTCCAATACCCCTGCAGAGCAGGATCTCCTATACCAGACCACACAGAAACACATCCAGGTAGGTTTTGAATATCTCCAGAGGGAGACTCCACAACTCCCCACGGCAGCGTGTTCCAGTCTTCTGTCACTCTCACAGTGAAGAAATTCTTCCTTGTGTTTTCATGGAACTTCCTATGTCTCAGTTTCCACGCACTGACCCTTGTCCTGTCATTGAGCATCACCGAGAAGAGCCTGGCTCCATCCTCTTGGCACTCCTTCTTTACATATTTATAAACATTAATGAGGTCACCCATCAGTCTCCTCTTCTCCAAGCTCTGAAGGAGCTGGGTCTGTGGAACATTTCTGTATTCCTTATTCTGTATTTTTTTACCTAATTACTTCCCTACTCAGTAAGGACATTTCACCTTGCCTATTTGTTCCTCATAAAAGCTAGGTGGTTGTTCTCCTGGCCAAATATTTTCTCTTTGTTGATCTGTATCAGACATCCCAGGCAGAAGGCGGCAGTCACTCAGTGCCTACCAGTGACCACCAAGCTCTGCAGAAGGTGTTTTGTCTAGTAACAAATTTGAAATTACTAGAGTTTAGAAATTCTACTAATTTAGAAATTTAGAAAATAGAGATCAGTAGAGGTGGCACGATGTCATCAGCACACTTGAATCATAGAATGTTTTGTGTTGGAAGTTCCTCTTGTACAAGCCCCCTGCAGTGAGCAGGTACACCTCCAACTAGATCAGGTTGCTCAGAGCCCTGTCAAGTTTGATCTTGAAAGTCTGCAGGGATGGGGCTTCCACCACCTCTCTGGGTAACTTGTTCCAGTATTTCATGGCTCTCATTGTCAAGAACTTCTTCCTAATGTCCAAACCAAATGGCCAGTACTCGATGTTTAGACTGAAAATTTTGCTTGTGCCAGTCAGGATGATGAAAAAAACTGAGCTGGGTACTTAGCAGCTCTGGAGAATGGGCGACTCTGTGGATTATTAAATTAATGACTGATCCTTCAGCTGTCCTTATACTTCTTCAGATGATAAGATAGTGGTCTTAGTTTCCTGTGATTTGCTTTCATGAAGACTACCTCCAAACAAGATATAATTACATGACTAGTGAGAGATAATTACTTCTTTTCCTTCCTGAGCTTTCCCTCCATTACGGCTTCCTCAGTGTGACCCATAAGGAATAGCACTAAAGGTAAGTTACAGGCTCCACTTTTCCCTAGGTGTGATCCTTGTGACAGTTTCTGCAGCAGCACATGCCAGCCCCAGAAGAAGGGAGTGATTAATGAAAAGAAAGCCTTTATGCCACTCGATAACTTTGTTTTCTAGGACTGGCCTAACCCTAGGATCCAATTACAACTGGTAGTCATAGAATCATAGAAACATTTTGGTTGGAAAAGATCTCTAAGATCATCGAGTCCCACTGTAAACCTAACACCACCACAGCCGTTAAACCATGTCCCAAAGTTCCATGTTCATACATTTCTTGAACACTTGCAGAGATGGGCACTCCAACACCTCCCTAGGCAGCCTGTTCCAATGGGACTAGAAAATGACTTGTAATCGGCTCCTATTCCAAAGGCAGGCATGAAATTATAAGCCACCAAATAAGTGAAAAAGATTGTTCGCAATATGTTGTGATACCTAGGCAAATAGAATAAACCCCACTTCCTCCTGAATGTTCTAAGAAGATAAAATGGAGCGGCCCCTCACAGGGTGTATTCTCTTGGCCAACATCAATAACCCAGGCCCTCAGTCAAATTCTGATGGGATTTGACCTTTTCAGGTTTTAGCCCATTACAACCCTTAACATTCCTCTTCAATAAATTGTCTTAACTCAAACCATCAGATGGCAAGAGGTGAACAAACCTTGTGCAAGGAGGACACGGTTTGAAAAGAGGCACCTTTCTTACGTTTTTTTTCTCCACCCTGGTCACCTAAGAAGAGAAAATATAAAAAGAAAGAAGTAAAAGGCCCAATCTGTGTCTCAGTAAGGGATGCACATAGGGCACAGGGACAGACAAATCCTTCTAATAGCATAAATCCCTTGCAATGAAAGGCACAGCTAATAGCTTGATGGCTCTGATTGCTCAAAGGTTATACAAAACCTTCTGAATATCAAGTGGGATCTATCGCAGGTTTGTAGATCTCTGTCCATACTTGGGGTTTCTGTCAAGGACTGCTGTCAGCTTTCTGGATTGGATTTGCATTTCATAGCATCATTTGTTACACAGAAAGTCCATAAACATGAATAGGGTAGAAAAAGAACTTTTCACAGAGTCATAGAACACTTGGGTTGGAAGAAACACATCTAGTTCACAGATCTGCAGATACCATTGGGTTGGAAGGGACCCTCAAAGGTCATCTTGTCCAACTTTTCTAAAGTGAGATCTCCAACTCGATCAGGCTGCTCAGGGCTACACCAAGTCTGGTATTGGATGTCTCCAGGAATGGGGCCTCAACATCCTGGACATCTTGCTCCAGTATCTCACCACTCTCATTGTGAAGAACTTTCTCCTAATGCCTAACCTAAATATATCCTGCTTCAGTTTCAAAGCATTGCCCCATGCTCAGTCACTACAAGCCCTTCTAAACACTCCCTCCCCAGCCTTCCTTAGGTTCTCTTCAGATATTGAAATGCAGTTCTAAGGTCTTCCCCAAACCCTCTCTTCTCCAGGCCGAACAGCTGCAGTTCTTTCAGCCTGTCTTCATAGGCGAAGTGTTCCAGCCCTCTGATCGTTTTTGTGGCCTCCTCTGGACCTGCTCCAGCACATCCACATCCCTCTTGTGTTGGGCATTTATACCTGGACACAGTACTCCTGGTGGGGCCTCACCAGAGCAGCGCTCAGTGTCAGAGTCACCTCTCTCCACCTGCTAGCCACACAGATCCAACTCCCCTGCCATGGGCAGGGACACCTTCCACTAGACCAGGTTACTCAAAGCCCTGTCCAACCTGGCCTTGAACATCTCCATGGAGGGGGCATCCACAACCTCCCTGAGCAACCTGTCCCAGTGAACCTGCACCAGTAAACAGAACTTTTCCCAAAGCAGAGTAGTTTGTAGTTTATTGGAAAGCCTGCAAGGTAAGCTGATGTAGGAAAAGTAAAAAGGCAAAGAAAAGTCACACTGATGGAAAATTGCCACTGCACATTGTGCTGTACAGACACTGATTCTCACGTGCCTCCTGGGCAGACACTGAACTTGTGCAAGTAATATTTGTCTAGGTTTGAGGGAAATGAATATTTGCAATTTTAGATACAGTAGCGTTGCATCCCCTGAATTTTGCTTAAAGCTCCAGAGCTGAAATCACTCAGCTCCTCCAAAGGAGTGCTAGTTTCTGACATGACCTTTATGAAGTTTCACAAGAACCAAAAATGTACAGCAATTGTTACAGTTTTCTAAACACTGGACCATTAGACCATCACCAGGAGGTTTGGCATTTTGTCACCTGCCAACAATACTCAACGTAAAAGGAGCAGTGAAGAGTGCAATGTGCTTCATGGGATTATCCACATCTTGTCCCCCTTCTTGATTGTGACACTGCCAAGACTGGGAAAGGCTGATCTAGACGGGCTGTTCTTTTATCCTGACACTGAGGAGAAACAAGGTAGTGTTCTGATGGACAGGAATATCCACAGGCAAATAGGCAGTTAGTGACTTGCAGGGATTTGCTAGTGGCAGGATTTTTATTATTTCCATTCAGCTCCGTCTCTTATTCACATTATGGAGTCTGCAGCCTCCTTGCTTCCTCAGAAAGTGTCTCATGATTCATGACAACAACATCTATGGAAATGAGGTTACTAATAAATAGGTTGTAACTGACTGCAACTTCAGGACATAAAAGCTACATCTCTGCAATGAATGCCAGTCTGATTTACTTAAGATCAATGTTCTGCAGGCTCGCTACTTGTCTTCTCAGAAATAAAACAGCTCCGTGTAATGCGGACAGCTTCAATATGTTCAAAGAATCATGGAATGATTTGGGTGGGAGGAGACCTTAAAGATCATCTAGTTCCAGCCCCCTGCCATGGGCAGGGACACCTTCCACTAGACCAGGCTGCTCAAGGCCTGCCCTTGAACCCCTCCAGGGATGTATAGTCTTGGCAAACAAAAAAATAGCAGCAAGATATATTGGCAAGTTCTTCTGCTTTTGCCAATGTGGAATGGTGTTCAGGTACTTTCAGTGTCTACTTGCCACTTAATTATAGAACCATAGAAGTGTTGAGCTTCGAAGATACCTTTGAGGTCATCAAGTCCAACCGCTCACCTAGAGCTCACAGTTCCACCACTACTGCTAAGTGACTACCACTAAACCACATCCCTAAGGACCACATCCATGCATCTTTAAAACACTTCCAGGGATGATGACACCACCACCTCCCTGGGCAGCCTGTTCCAATGTTTTATAACTCTTTCTGTGAATAAACTATTCCTAATATCCAATCTGAGCCTCTCCTGGCACAATTTCAGGACATTTTGTCTCATCTTGTCACTTGTTGCATGTGAGAAGAGACTGACCCCTTTAGAGGTAGTTGTAGAAGCCTCCTCTTCTGATTGCCTCAACTGTTCCTTATAAGACTTACAATCCAACAAAATATTCCAAAGCACTCTTTTGTATTTCTTGTTGGATGCAGGGTGGACTACGAGCAAGGAGGATTACAGCATGGGTAAGAAGAGCTGCTCTTTTTCACAGATATTTATGTACAACAGTTTTTGTGCAACACTTGCCTATCTGAACACTTGCAGGCTCAAACTCCCACCACAGTGCTGACAACGCTCAGATTTCCTTGCCAAAATTGCTCCAAGTTATTATGCATTCAAATTAGCTGAGTTAATGGCTCCTTGGTATAACTGGCAAACTCCTACAGATGTTGTGCACATCTAAATAATTAGTCACTGCCTCATTTAGTGTTGAGCAAATTGCAGATAAGAGAATTGTTTTGTTTCTTAAATATATTCCCAAGCATGCATCCCAGGAATGAAAGAAACCCCATGTGAGCTGCTGATGCTTACCACTGTCAGCACCAACGTAGCTTTCAAACAAGCTTGCCAGGAGTTTGTTGGATGATTTTTGGAAAATGCCTACTACAGTTTCATTAAGTGGGTCCTTGTTCTTCTCAAGCCACCCAATGATGTTGTAGGGAACCTACAGCAAGGCATTGAAAATAAATAAGAAGTTGCAAATCATAGAATCATAGAATGGTTTGGGTTGGAAGGAACTGTAAAGATCATGTAGTTCATGAGCAGGAACGCCTTCCACTAGACCAGGTTGCTCAAGGCCCCATCCAACCTGGCTTTGAACACCTCCAGGGAGGGGGCACCCACAGTCTCCCAGGGCAACCTTTTCCAGAGTCTCACCACCCTCTTCTTCCTAATATTCAATATATATCTCTCCTCTTCCAGCTTCAATGCATTCCCTCTCATCCTATTACTATAAGCCCTTATAAAAAGATCCTCCCCAGCTTACCCGAATTGAAAGTTGGATGCTGCCACTATTTAATCACTAGCCTGAGTCTAATCAGAGGAAAGTGATAAAGGAAAGGCATCTTTTCAGCAAAAGTATCATTAGACTTCTTCAGTTGTTTCATTTCATTTGTACACCCAAGGACCAGATGTCCTGGAGTCTGGTGGCAACTTGCTGTGTTGCAATACTTGTGCAGAGAGAGTAGATGTTTGCTTTTATGTCTTGCTGTTTCTTTCTTCCCCTCTCCATCCTTCCAACCCTCCCTTGTGGTATGCTATGTATCCAGCCCCACTCGGAAGACCTCTAATACCAAGTCAACAGAGGAACTTACTGAACCGGCATAATGACGAAGTTCAAAGTGAGCTTCGTATTTCCTTTTCTTATCAGGCCTGGGCTTCTGTAAGTTAGGTGACTTGCCAAGATGGTTGTCGTAGAGTTTGGCTTTGAATGTCATATCTGTAGCTTTTGGGAACATACATTCCTCTTCAAGGATAGACAGGATTCCCAATGGCTGTGGATTTAAGAACACCTTTGTTGGAAAATGCTTAGGCTGCCTGCTTTCAAGAGCTGTGAAGGCTTTGACTTTGATCTGATGAAGTTTTAAGCCTGCAAAATTTCTTCTCATTCTGAGGAAAAGGCCTTTGGCTGTTCTGTTAAAATAGTAACCACATCTTTGACTATTCATTAGGTCTGTTCTGCCTTATGATGACTTCCAGAAAGGCTGTGATTTACCTTTCAAGGCAGTTGGACCATATTTTGGTCCATCATTTATTTGGTCCATCGAATAAAATAAAATAAATAAAATAAAATAAAATAAAACTAAACTAAACTAGACTAAACTAAAATAAAATAAAATAAAACCCATTTGGTTACATGGTGAACTAGGAAAAGAGGAACTAATTTCCTAACACTGGACAGTGTTTGAGGGACTAGAATCATACACAGATATCCTGCTCCCTTGCAGAATAAACTGATCAAGCAGAAGAGCACTTAATAATCAGCCTTTCTATTCCAGCTGTTCCAAATGTCCCACTAACGCAATACTCGAAAATTCATTTTTCCTTGCAGATCAGCAGGGTTAGATGTCACAGGAGGTGTCAGCAAGAGATATAGCAAGGGACAGCTGTCCCCACCACAATGATATTATACTCACAGAGAAGAGATGAGAAGAGAAAAGGAAAGGCATGTATACCATGCTGGGGAAGGTGTGAGAGAAAACCAATAGTTCTGGGTTAGGAAGAGCATGAAAGACTTTGCACATCAATGTGTAATGGAAGAAAAAGGAACCTCCTGGGGAGAGGTGATTCAAATATACCATTTGCTCTGAGAAGCGAGTTTGGTGTTAGGCATACATGTCACAAAGTAAGTGGAAAAGCAGAAGGATATTTTGTGATTCTGATTCTGTGAAAAATAAAAGCCAAAGAAGCTTAGGCAACCATACACATCAAGCTATGGCTTGTGGTTGCTCTTGGATGTGCACAGCAGACTTACGGAGGTCAAGCCAAGAAGACACAGATACCACAAACAGTGGTTTTGGTTTCATGCTGTATTGCATGTAGAAGGGCAAGAAACCTGCCCTGCTGTTTATACTACTCTGTTCAGTGAGAATTGAGCACATGAATAAAACCAATTCAGCAAATACACTTTAGCACTCCTGGACATACCTTTTCAATTAGATCAATGCAGGCCTGCAGGTCCATGCCAAAATCAATGAACACCCACTCAATGCCTTCCTTCTTGTACTCTTCTTGCTCCAGGACAAACATGTGGTGATTGAAAAACTGTTGCAGTTTCTCATTAGTGTAATTGATGCAGAGCTGCTCAAAGCTGTTAAACTGCAGAAAGACAACAAAACAAACAAACAAACAAACAAACAAAAAAAAAGAAAAAGAAGAATTTGCACCACAGGGCTTGATGGAAGAGCCAAGAGGAAGTTGTTTACATCTAAACTTTCTAAACTATCTGGTTGAGAGACTGCTGAGCATTACACCAAAGGCAAAGGAGGCAGGAGTTCAGCAGGTGTCCTCTAGAGTCTGAGGATGCTCAGATATGCTCAGGTCTCTCAGGATGGACATGTCTTTCCTTCAGCAGCATGCCATTTTTGATAGCAGAGCCAACATGCTTTGTTCTGTGCTGCATACAGAGAGCAAAATGAAGTAGTAACAGCAGTCTTCAGGAATGGATCCTGAGAAACAAAAGCTGTGATGTGCTCTCCTCACATACACTTGTTTACAACAATGATAGAATCAACATAATAGCCCTGTTTGGAACGGACTTCAAAAGATCAGCTGGTCCAACCTTTCGTGGGAGAGGAAGCCTAGATGAGATTGTCTACATCCCTGTCCCAGTACACCTTAAAAACCTCCAGTAATAAAGATTCTAAGAAATGCTGGGGAGGTTGTTCCTGTGAATTATTCTCATTGTAAAAAAAAAAAAAGTCTTCTTTAAATTGAGATGGTGATAAATCTTATATACTGAGATACAAAGAGAAAGAAATAGCCTATGTAAAATATGCTTTCTCTCAAAGAGTGGGGGAAATACATTCTCCTAAAACACAGCTCAAAGCATGTAAGATGTTGTCTTTGCTAAAGAATCATAGGATTGTTTTGGTTGGAAAACACCTCTAACATCATTGAGTCCGATCATCAACCTAACACCACCATGTCCGTTAAACCATGTCCCAAAGTGCCGTGTCCACACTTTTCTCCACCACCTCCCTGGGCAAAAGGTTGCCATCCCCTTCCTCCCCAGGAACTATCAGCACATCCAGTTGTGTTAAATGCTGAATGCTTTCTACATCTGCACATGGAAAAAGTCATATATGCTCTTTGCTTTATGGTTTTCTCAGGACTTTGCCTTCTGTTCGCTTAGAAATACCCACCCAGAGCTATCACTTAGTATCTTCTATGTCCTTCTACCAAGTCCTCACACAGTAGTACTTACATCAAAGATTTCAAACCCAGCAATATCCAGGACTCCAATGAAGAACTGTCTTGGTAGCTTGGTGTCCAAGGTCTTGTTGATACGGACCACCAACCATTTGAACATTCGATCGTAGACTGCCTTAGATAAGGCTCCAACAGCATACAAAACCTAAAACACGTGGTTCAAAACACCACAATGAGGGACAGAATCCCCTGCAGACACAAGGATTTGAGTGCAGTAGCTGATTTCAAGCCCTACTTAGGGTTTATAACCATTGAGATAAACTAGATACAACACTCAGCTTCTCCTCTTACCTATGCTGACTTTTCTTCGCATTAAGTATGCACACGCATACTAACATGTACATATTGTGCTAGTAAAGTACCTTTTGGGAAACAACTGGACAGCAAGTTGCAGATGTTTCAATCCCTTACACAGCTGTAGAAGTTAGGAGTCAAATGGCAGCCATGATGTCCAAAGCTATTGCCTGTATTCTAGGGAGCTCTGTGTTCAGGCTGCTCAAGGCCATTTGCTTCCAGTTTTTGAGGGATGCTATGGCAGGTGATAGGAAAAGACTGATAAAAGTATTTTCTTCAGGCCGGGGAGACTTCTCTCCAGATGTTTTCTGCTTTCTGAGATGGTGCCACAGGCTGTCTTCCATCAATAATTTCATAAAATCATAGAATTGTTTTGGTTGGAAAAGACCTCTAAGACAATCAGGTCCAACGACCAATGCAACACCACCATGGTCATTAAACCACGTCCAGAAGTGTCCATGCATTTCTTGCACACCTCTAGGGATGGTGACTACCACCTCTCTGGGAAGCCTGTTCCAATGCCTGACCACTCTTACAGGAAAGAATTTTTTCCTAGCATTTTTCACCAAAAAGCTGTAACATCTTCTGCAATACTGTTATGGATGCAGCAGTGCTAGCCCAGGGGCTTTTCCTAAATGAAGCGATACCTTTAAGTGGATATTACCTTTGGCTGATTGAGGTCACACAGAGCTTAAAATTGCATGAATAATGAATGAGTGAATAAATAATTCATGGTTCAACTCTTTTAGGTAACTATTTTCCTCCAGAATTAGATATCAATCCCCATGTGGTTTTACTGCACCTGGTTTCCTTGAGTGGCTGCTACTAAGACACTAGTTAAAAAAATACTATCAAAAGCCATGCTGGCCACTAGTCCTTTGTCACTCTCTTTACCAGTTCCCCCCACTTTCAGTGTCTGTTCCTCCAAGATTGGTGATCTAAAGTGAAAACATGTAGTGGAGGTGCAGGTTAATGTTTCTAGCAGCTCCCAGAAGTTACAGATTAATCCATGAATCTTGCAGGACAAGTATCCGAACACCCTAAGAGCTTCTCCTTACCTGTTCAACACTTTGACCTTTGGTCACGTACTCATTACCAACTTTCACTCTAGGGTGCAATAAGCCCTTAATCAAATCAGAGGAGTTGATTCCCATTAGATAGGCAGCTTTGTCAGCACCTGATCAAGAGAAACATGTTTTGAACTACATTGAAATTCTACATGGAAACATGCCTAGCCAAGAAAAATACACTGAGTACATCCATTTCCAAAGAGAAACTGGATCAAGATCTTGTTCTCTTAAAGATTTATGTTGCGTGTGCCTGACATAAATCGTTTGTGATAGAGCAGATCCTTCTCCATTGTGATAAAGAAGGTCATCTAGCTACTTTCAACCACAATTGCTGCAAGAATCATGCTTGAGAGACTCTTCAGGTATAGAGAAAAGAACGTATCGTAGAATGTTTAAGGTTGGAAGAGACTTTTGCAATCAGCAAGTCCAATCACTCACCTAGAGCTCACAATCCCACCACTACTGCTAAGCTGCTATCACTAAACTTCATCCAAACCCACTAAACCACGTCCAGGTGCAAGAGAAAGTAAAGAAAGAAGACCTGAAGACATGAAAGAGAAAGCTGAGGCAATGACTTCTTGCAACTACATTGTTCAAATAGTCACAAAAATGGGATTTCATTAGGTTACTCTGACTATGTCTCTTCATCTTCTACTAGGTAAGGTACCATGGAATGAAACACTGCACAGTACTCTTGGCTGATCAGGAGCCACACTGTGCAAGATCAAACCAAACAGGCTGCTGCTTCCTCAGAACAGTGCATGATAACTTGTGACATGCCAGAGCTTTGAAGGTAAGGATTAATTTTAGGTGTTATTCTTACTTTCAGTGCCATCAGCCTCTGCCTGCTCTTCTCTGGGTCTCTGTTTGAATTTCATGTTCCCAAAGTGCATGATGGCACCTGTGAGCTTGTAGGAACCAGCCTTCTCATCTGGCACAAATCCCAAGATGTCCATGGCTTGCTGTGAAAAGAAAACAGGTATTTTTTCACTTCTCTATCCAAAAGCAATGACATTTTGCAGCCCCACAATCTGCCTTTGCATGGCAGATGTTACTAACTTGCCAAGGGGCATTATCTTACAAAGCAGCCACTGGAACAGCCTGAACTCCCAGCAGTGGCTAGGGAGCAGGGGAGCTTTCTTTATCTATCATTTTACATATCAACATTGTAAGAAGGTTGTGACTATGGACATTACATGGAACAAAGCCGGATCCAGAGTATCACAGAATCACATAATTATTGAGGCTAGAATAGACCTCTGAGATCATCAAGTCCTGCCTATGACCTAACACCACCACATCAACTAGACCATGTCACTAAATGCTATATCCATAGAATCACAGAATCATAGAATCAGTCAGGGTTGGAAGGGACCACAAGGATCATCTAGTTCCAACCCCCCTGCCATGGGCAGGGACACCTCACACTAGATGAGGCTGTCTAGAGCCTCATCCAGCCTGGCCTTAAACACCTCCAGGGACGCAGCCTCTACCACCTCCCTGGGCAACCAGTTCCAGTGTCTCACCACCCTTATGGTGAGGAACTTCTTCCTAAAATCCAATCTGAATTTACCCATTTCTAGCTTTGTTCCATTCCCCATAGTCCTATCACTACCTGACATCCTAAAAAGTCACCACCCCTCCACACCCCCCACCCAGCTTTCTTGTAGGACCCCTTAAGATACTGAAAGGTCATGATAAGGTCACCTCAGAGCCTTCTCCTCTCCAGACTGAACAGCCCCAACTCCTTCAGTCTCTCCTCATAGGAGAGGTGCTCCCACCCTCTAACCATCCTAGTGGCCCTTCTCTGGACATGTTCCAGCACATCCATATCCCTCTTGTAATAGGGGCTCCAGAACTGGATGCAGTACTACAGGTAGGGTCTCACCAGTGCAGAGTAGAGGGGGAGAATCAACTTCCCTCAACCTGCTGTCCACAATTCTCTTTGTGCAGCCCAGGATCTGGTTGGCTTCCTGGGCTGCAAGAGCACACTGGTGGCTCATGTTGAGCTTCTCATCCACCAGCACCCTCAAGTCCTTCTCCTCAGGGCTGCTCTTAAGCCAGTCACTGCCCAGCCTATATTGGTGCTTGGGATTGCCTCGACCCAGATGCAGGACCTCGCACTTGGTCTTGTTGAACCTCATGAGGTGTTGGCTTGTGCCCACCTCTCCAGCCTGTNCAGCTGGAAGTTAAGAGATGAAGCTATATTTACAGCTTAGCACAATATACAAGCAGATATATACACTATGTATAGGAATATTTACAGAAATATACAAGGTAAAGGCAATACAGAAACACAACTCCCCTCCCAGAAATCAGAGACCCCAGGAGGGGCTCCCAACCACCCTTCCACCTTCTCCCCACCCCTATACCTTACCCCAAGGTTTGCCTTATGCGCAAGTTGAATTTTGAGGATCGGCCAGGGGGGATTAGAAGAAAAGTGGTTAGTGAAGTTACTCAGTAGAGAGGAGAAGTCAGAAGCTGCTGGACAGCTCAAGACGCTGTGCCCTGTCATGACCTGCCAGCCCAAGACACTGTCTTATCTTTTTGTTTTGAGTACTTTTTCTAAACATCTCAGCAAGCCTATGAATGAAGTAGACATCACCACTGTTTTTCCTTTCACAGCATACAGTATAATTTTCTCCATTAAAATATTCAAATTAGCCCAAACCAGCACACTCCCCTGGCACAGCTTCAGGCCATGCCCTCTCGTCTTGTCACATATTGCCTGGGAGAAGAGTCTATCAGGCCTCATGCTTCATGGTATGAATGCAATTAATACTCATTTGGGCTTTCACCTTAGTCTAGTAGTTTTAGTGACCGAAGTTAGGCTGCCTCCAGCACTTTTTCTCCCCTCATACACCAGACTGTGAAGAACAAACCCAACTCAATATTAGCTTACATCTGTTGCTAACAGTTCTTCTCCATCATCCAAGTTGTCCACCGTAACTACTCCTTGCGAGCAGAAGTGGTAGTCATATGGGTTGGTAGATACCAGTAGCATATCTGTGAAAGAATTGCTAAGGTCAAAAGAGCTCTTCATTCAGGAGATCCCAAAACAATGTAGATCGAAAGGTCAACTCATACACATTTATCTCTGCACTACTGTTTATAAAGTTGGGTTTGGGTTGTTTTTTGTAGAAAGAAGATGAGAATATTGCACACACTCCCATTAAGCATGTTTTGCAGCACGCTGAGTTCATAATCATAGATTCATAGAATGACTTGGGTTGGAAGTGACCTTAAAGATCATCTAATTCCAACTCCCCTGCCATGGGCAGGGACACCACTCACTAGACCTTCCACTAGGCCTTATCCAAAATGGCTTCAAAGACCTCCAGGAAGGGAGCAACCACAACCTGTAATTTCCCATAGAGCCTTACTTTCTGCCTTGTATGCCTGTAGGTATAAAAATCTCATCTAAGTACAGAGCAGAAAAAAGATCTTAATATGGTCCAAGATGGGGACGATGGGCTTGGTTCCTACTTTTTATGAAAAAAAACCTCACAAAATAGTGGTTTCCAAGACTCTACATAAGACACTTGGCTCTTGATGAACAAAAACCTGATATGGTTCTCTCTTTCCTTTTTCCTTTCCCCCCAAATTATAGAGCTGTTTTCTAGAAGGCTCCAAAAGTACAGGGAGAGTCACAGAATCACGGAATTAGGCTGGAAAATACCCTTAAGATCACTGAGTCAAACCATTAACCCAGCACTACCAATCCCATCATTAAACCATGTTCCTCTGCACTACATCTACACATTTTAAAGTGCCTCTTGTTTCCCAAAATGAACAGAAATTTTCACCCACATGCATCAGAGGAAGATTTGGTCTAGATTTCAGTATTTTGTATACATAGACACACACCAACCAGTCTAAATATATAGAGATATGTACATCACAGATTCATAGAATGGTTTGGGTTGCAACTGACCTTAAAGATCATCTAGTTCCAACCCCCTGGCATTAGTGGGGATACATCCCACTAGACCAGGTTGCTCAAGGCCCTTTCTAATCTGAGTTTGGTTGTGTCTATCAATATATGTGTCTATAAAATCATATCCTCTCTAAGTCCATGCTACTTTGCAACACAGTCACTGTGTATTAATTTATCTATAATCGCCCACATTTAGAGATGTGTGCATTTATGTAAAAATGCATCATTTTTTGTCTACAAAACAGAAGTTCATGTTGCATGCAGCCTCTCAAGAGCCCGTTGATAAGCTCCTGCTGGCCAGAAAGGTTTGTGCCATTGGAGAGTAGACAGATAGACAGACAACTGCTGAGAAAGAGCCTGTTTTCCCAGCATAGGAATTCACACAGGGATCTCAGTGCAGTGCTTCCTTGAACTCTTTCCTGTAATCATCATTAATTAGGCCACATAAAAGCTAAGGAGGTTAAGGACTTGACCACGCACTGTCAGGATAATGAGGACTTCAAACCAGATGGTGATTACACTATAGCTCAGAGCAGTTAAGTGCAGCAGTAAAGTGACTCTTCAGTGCATTTTATAAAACATGTTTCTCCAGGGTACGGGTTAAAATCAGCAAACCACACCACTCATCAGATCATAGAATACATCAGGTTGGAAGTGGGCCCTCAAAGGTCATCTTATCCAAATTCCCTGCAGTCAGCAGGGACATCTCCAATGAGATCAGGATGTCCAGGGCCACATCAAGTCTGATCTTGAATATCTCCAGGCATGAGCCCTCAACCTCATCCCTGGGCAGCCTGTTCCAGTATTACGCCACTCTCATTGTGAACAATTTCCTCCTAATGTCCAGCCAAATCTACGCTGCTACAGTTTCAAACCATTAGGGTTTGAAACTGGGCACTACAAGCCCTTCTAAACAGTCTTTCCCCAGCCTTCCCGTAGGTCCCCTTCATGTACTGAAATGCTGCTCTCGGGTCTCCCTGGAGCCTTCTTTTCTCTAGGCTGAACAGCCCCAACTGTCCCAGCTTGTCCTAATAGGTGAGCTGCTCTAGCCATCCAATCATTTTTGTGGTCTCCCCTGGATCTGTTCCAGCAAGTCCATGTCCCTCTTGTATTGGAGATCCCATAGCTGTACACAGTACTCCAGGTGAAGTCTCACCAGAGCATAGGGGCAGAATCATCTGTCTCAACCTGGTGGCCATGATAGAGGAAAAAAAAAAACCAACAAACAACCAAACCAAAAAGAACCACAAATACATAAAACAAAACAAAACCAACCCTGCAAAAAACCCAGCTAGTGAAGATTTTCTTCAAAGCATTAGGAAGCGGAAATAGAGAGACCTCATCTGCTCTCTGATCTTCTCCAGCAGGTCTGTTGGACCACATTCAATGAGGGAAAACATAAATATGCAGTTTTGCATATTCTCCCTTGCTAAAGAACATCCTAGGATGCACTTGGGGCAGAAAGAGGTAAGTAGCTTTTCTTCACAGACCTGTGAGCAAATCTCCTCATGTGAAAATCTGGGCAATTAATTTTTTATCTCCCCAAGTGCTTTTGGAGGCAAAGCACTTTCCAGATGTTTTGAGACCACGTATTATACAAATTAAAAGTGATGGTTCTTTTGCCTTTATAATACTACATTTTAAAAGTTCTGCCTGAGACCCATTCCCTTAGTCTAACCTGTAATATCACTGCATACTTCTAGGGTACCTGCAGCAGCATATCACAGAAACATGGTCTCTGTGGCTGCCATTGGAGCAGCATCTTGAAAAGACTATATTTATTTTATATCTTTAAAGGAGTATACAAGTTCAGTTTTCTCAGATGGAAACAAAGCTGTTTTCTGAGCACAGGTTTGCTCACTGACTCTTTCCTCTGCCACTGTCTAGTCATAGAATCACAACCAGGGACAAGGGAAGATGAAGGAGTTGGCATAACTGCTGCTGCCTGCATCAATATCTTCCTCGGTATGACCATGAGCATTGCACTCTAGAGGATTATGGATTCATAGAATGGTTTGGGTTGCAAGGCACCTTCAAGTTCATCCAGTCCCAACCCCTCTGCCAAGGGTAAGGACATCTCCCACTAGCCCAGGATGCACAAGGACTTGTCCGACTAGACCTCGAACACCTCCAGGGAGGGAGCATCCACAACCTCCCTGGGCAACCTGTTCCAGTGTCTCACCACCCTCACCACAAATAATATCTTCCTAATATCCAGTCTGTATCTCCCAGCTTTAACCCCTTGTCTCTCATCCTATCACTACAAGCCCTTGTGAAAAATCCCTCCCCAGATTTCCTGTAGGCCCCTTCAGGTACTGGAAGACTGCTCTAAGGTCTCTCCAGAGCCTTCTCCTCTTCAGGCTGAACAGCTCCAATTCTCCCAGCCTGTTCTTATGGAGACATATTCAAAGCCCTAAACCCATGTCATGCTTACCCAGTAGTTCTGGTTTCTTTCCTGACAGGATTTGGTAGAAGATGTGATAGTCTCTTTCACCAGGTTGCTGGAATATCACTCGGGATTTCTCCAATAAATCTAATAGCAGAAAGAAAAAAAAAATGAATGAAAAGGGCTCTGCATGCTTTCAGATGAATGATTGTTGGTTTGGGTTTTTCTCCTTTTAAAAAGAAGAAAGTTTGCTACTTACAAATCTCAATATCAGCAGATGACAGCTTGCCTGTGGTTCCAAAATGGATTCGGATAAATTTCCCCTAATTCACACAGAAGAATATTGTAATTAGTGCACACAGGATACACAGAGGGGAGCAAAATGATGATATTTGAAGTGAATCTTAGAATCATTTTGGTTGGAAAAAAACCCTTAAGATCATCAAATTCAGTCCTTATCTTAGCACTGCCAGATCACCACTAAACTGTGTCGCTCAGCACCACATTTCCACGGCTTTGAAATCCCTCTAGGAATGGGGATTCCAGTACTGCCCTGGGCAACCCGGGACAGGGCTTGACACCTCTTTTGGGGAAGATATTGTTCCTCATGTCCAACCTAAACCTGTCCTAGGGCAACTTGAGGCAGTTTCCTTCTGTCCTACGGCTTGTTCTTTGTGAGAAGAGACACCCACCCTGCTCCAACCTCCTTTCAGAGAATTGTAGAGAGCCAGAAGGTATTCTCTCAACCTCCTTTTCTCTGGTCCAGACAGCCAGCTCATGCTAACTCTTTCTGTTTGCACAGGTGAGTTTTCAGTGAGAAATTCATAGATTCATAGAATGGTTTGAATTGGAAGAGACCTTAAAGATCATCTAGTTCCATCCCACCTCCCACTAGATGAGGTTCCTCAAGGCCTCATCCACGTGGCCTTGAATATGTGTCTCCAAGGAGGGGGCATCCACAATCTCCCTGGGCAACTTGTTCCAGTGTCTCACCACCCTCACTGTTAAGAATTTCTTCCTAATATCCAGTCTAAATCTCCCCCTCTCAAGCTTCAATCCATTTCCCCTTGTCCTATCACTACAAGCCCTTGCAAAATATCAGATCTCCAACAATGATGTGAAAGTTTTCTAAGTCTCAGTCTATGCACTCAGCTTTGTAATCAGCTTGTAGGACTAGGATCACAGGCTGTTATGTGCCAGGCTGAGCTGTGGGAATGCTTCCAGTTTCATTTCATGAGGTAGGTTCACCATAATGCAGGGCTCAGAGCAAGAAGCCTGAACACGAGACATGAAGGTTACTTCTCTGATTTCTCCCCAATTGCAGTCTAATTTATATGCAACTACTCAAGTCAGAAGGATTCTGTGACTTCCCACTGCTTTGCCCATTAAATTTGCATATTATTTCATCCAAATTTCATAAAAAATGATGTAGTTTTCATTTAATTTATCATATTCAAATGTATCAGCTCTTCAAAGTATAGAATCATAGAGTTGTCTTTGTTGGAAAAGACCTCCAAGATCATAGAGTCCAACCATCAGCCTAAGACCACCATGACCATTAAATCATGTTCAGAAGTGCCACATCCACACATTTCTTGAACACCTCCAAGGATGGTAACTCTACCACCTGCCTGGGCAGCCTGTTCTGATACCTGACCACTCTTTCATCATCATTGTCATCATCCTCCTCTTCCTTATATATTTGTGCAGCTTTCCACAAATATTTAGAACCACTGACCTTCTCCACCACTTCCAATTTATTTTTTAACTGGATTTGTTGGGGAAGCATGATCTATAAACTCAGACTGTTGTCCTCTTTTATTCTTTTTGGACCTCTAAGGCAATGTGGAGCAGATGTGTCAGAGACAGAGCTCCTGAGGGGATTGTTCTCCTGCAAGATGAGGGGCCCAAGGTCATGCCAGTACTGAAGGACCAGCAGGAATAGCTTACTTAGCCAAAAAGTAGATGGTTTTGATTAAAGGTATGAGTAATGATGCACATAAAGATCTGAAGAGGGGGAAGATGTGGGAAAGGAGCAGGGATCGTGATGAATTTCTGACATTTAGTGACAAAGTAGAAATATTGCAGGCAGGGAGAATGTTTTAGGCCAGTGTGAAATGTGGCAGGAAAGCCAAGCAGCAGAATTAGACCTGAGGAAGATCTGCCATTGCTGTTGAAACAGCTTTGCTTGTCTCCTGACCATGTGCAGTTTGAACCGTTTTTCAGACTGGATCTTTGTTTCTTTTTACCTTTAATCCTTCCAGTAGTTCTTCCTGTTTAGGCCCTACTTTGTTATTCTTCCCCAGTGCAGAATTACAACCATTTTAGTGGATGACAGAAGAAGCAGCTTCTGAAGGGATTGCTCCAGAGATGTCGAAGGCGACATCACTGCATTATGTTATGAACTTACAAAACGTGAGGAGTTGTCATTCCGCAGGGTTTTGGCATTGCCAAAAGCTTCTAAGGCTGGGTTGGCTTGAATGATTTGATCCTCCAAGGTTCCCTAGAAATCAAGGTTGAAGTATTAATGAGGACCCTACAAGCCACAAACTCAGATGTCAACTCCACCACAGCCACACATTGACTTACAAGGCAGAAGCCTAGCAAAGGGTTTTAGCTCCACCCTAGGGGTAGCACAGTGTGACTGGCATGACAGCAAGGTCCTCAGTCAGTTGTGAGTTTGAGGCTTGAAAGGCCTCTCACATTTGGCATTCTACTGTTTTGCTTTGTAGATTGGATACTCTGTGCCATCTGCATAGGAAACAAATCACCATATCTTGCCATGTGCTATGAAGCGTGTGAGGACATCCAAGGGAATGCATGTAGCAGAGGGGCTAGGGGAGACAGTGATGAGCACTAAAATGCATTAGATTTGAAAGCAGTCAGAGCTTGTAATGGTTGTGGGGTTTGGAGTTGAGAAAAGCATTAACTGTCACATGCACAAACTTCAGTTTGCTGAAGCAAACTGCCTGGGCTCCAGGGATCCCAGAGGACCACAGAAAATGAAGTGCTGAGTTTCATGATGTGAACTGAAAGAGCCCAGCACCATTTTCACATGGAAAAGATAAAATGGCAAAGCCGATGACTTACCCCAGTTTTGGTAGCTGGTTGCTGTCAAAAGAGAAACAGAATGGATTAAAAAAAACACAACAAACAAGAGAATGTGAATACTAATATGAAACATGTCACAAAAGGTAAGGATTAGCAAATGTAAGTGTCTAGTGGGAATCAACACTCCAGTAGGACTTTTCACAGAATCATAGAATGGTTTAGGTTGGAAGGGATCTTAAATATCATCTAGTTCCAACTCCCCTGACATGGGCAAGGACACCTCTTGCTAGACCAGGTTGCTCAAGGCCTTGTCCAGTCTGGCCTTGAACGCCACCAGGAAGGGGCTACCCATGACCTCCCTGGGCAACCTGTTCCATTGCCCATTGTCCTATCATTCACCACTGAGAAGAGTTCAGCCTCATCCTCATGCTCTTTAGATCTTATCTTTTAAATGTTGATCAGCATCGAGAAGATTCCCTCAGACTGCTCCTCTCCAGACTAAACAGCCCCAGGTCTCTCAGCATCTCCTTGGTAAGAGATGCTCCAGTCAGTTAATCACTATTGCAATCTCTGCTGGACTCTTTCCAGTAGTTCCTCAACCTTCTTGAACCGGGGAACCAGAACTGGACACAACACTCCAGGTGTGGCACTGACAATAATCCTACTCTTTTTTGGGACTATTTCCCTAGTGGGGAAAAAAAAAATCTTAATCTTCACCATCTCCCCATCTTCTGACCAGTTTAAACATGATCTGAAACATCCTTAACACAAATTAAAACTCTGAGGAGAAAGAAGCAGCCATGAGCGACTGTTCAGAATCAGGAAGGGATTTGCTGCTTCTTCTGGAGGGTGGCAAAGTTAGGTAAGCATTGCCTTCCTACCTTCAGAACAGCATGCCCTCAGCAATGCCATGTGGGAGCATTAACATCTTCTCCCAACAGTTTCTTTTCCTAACCATGCCTGTTGATGTCCAGCATATGTGGTGAGGACTGGTGAGGTTGGCTTTATACAACAGATAAAAACTCTTTTAGAGTCCAAAATGAAACAGCCCTCAGCAGACTTACGTTCTTTTTGCCAGGCTCCCCCAGGGCTGCCACAGTGGCAAAGTACTGGATGACACGCTTCGTGTTGACAGTCTTGCCAGCACCAGATTCTCCACTGCAAGAAAGAAGACAATGAAGACACTGTTCAAACAGCTGTAAACCATCCTCCCATCCTCCTTGTCTTGCACACAGACTGTGCTCAGGATTACTGACTGACTTTTGGCCACTCGAGTGGGAATCACCCTAAACTGACTGAATGAAGAGTTTTGTGAAAGCCTACAAGAGCAGCAACTCATTCTTCATCTAGCACAAACACATTCTGCACCGAGCTTTCTGCAAGGGCATGAAGTTTTCTCATAAATTTTCAGGCTGAGAATCTGAGGGACAATTATATACAGCTAATGGTTTACAAAATGCACAGAAAAGCTGCATTAAGCTGCCAGAATTATCCAGGAGCACATGCAAATGGTCAGGGGAGACAACCAGCTCTCCATCTTTCATGCTTTTCAGTAAATGATGTACAATCATCACCACAGAATCACAGAACTCTTTTGATTGGAAAAGACCTCTAAAGACCATCAAGTCCAACCGTCAAGCTAACACCACCATGGCCATTAAACCATGTCCTGAAGTACCATGTCCCCATGTTTCTTGAGAACCTCCAAGGATGGTGACTCCACCACCTGCCTGGGCAGCCTGTTCCATGCCTGACCACTCCTTCATCACCATCATCACCATTATCATCATAAGGTAGTGGACCATCTCATTTCAACTATATTACTACCTAGAAAAATCGGACCATATGATCCTTGGGGTCTCTTCCAACCTGGCATTCTGTGATTCTCCTTTTCTATCTTGGTCATCTCCCTCTCTTTCTATGTGCCTATACAACATTCTTAAACACAGTTTGCAGCAGGAGCCACCACACTGGAATGAAGGAGTTGTCTGTGTTCAAATGGGGCAACCACAGCAAGGCTAAACCTGGAAGAAGCTTTTAAAAAATGTCTGCTGAGTTGATTTCATGCCTGCTTGAAACGAACACCAGATGGGGATTAGAAATGGGCCAGGTTCCATCAAACTCTCAGCTGCTACTTTCCCATGATGCTCAAGGCAGCTCTCAGGTGGCTAAATTGCCAGTTACTTGGCTTGGATCTAGTTCCAGGCAATTTAGCTGAATTTTTCAGGGTCAGCTTGTATTCCAGTCCATTCTTTTTTTCTTCTATGTTTCTTGCATCAACAGAGTCTCAAAACAGTCAAAAAACCCAGCACTTACGTGATCAGCATGGACTGATTCTCCCGATCTGTGGAGGGGAAAAAATTTTTTTTAATTAAAAACAAACAAAAAAACCTTAACAGCCTATACAAATTGCTCATTAGAATTGCAAAGGAGTACCAACTACACCAAAATCAGTCCTGCAAGAAGAATAGAGCATCACATGGAGCAGAACCTGGTAAATTCTAGCCCTGCCTGAATCCTCTTCTTGTGTTTTGAGTCGTTACTAAAGAGCTGCCTGTCGTGCATGTTCCCCCTGTGTCTGGGAAACCATAATCATAGAATACAGGCATAAAGGTTGGAGGAGACATTTATAATCATCATGTCAAATTATTTACACAGCATTGCCAAGCCCACCAGTAAACCATGTCCCCCAGTACCACATGGCTTTGAAACTCCTTCAGGGATGGGGACTCTACTACTGCTCTGAGTAGCCTGATCCAGGCCTTGACAACCATTTTGGGGAATAAATTGTTCCTCATGTCCAACCTAAACATCTCCTGGTACAACTTCAGGTTCTTTCTTCTTGCCCTGTCAGTTGTTCAGAAGCCAGCAAAGAAATTCATCCATCACCATCATGATTCTTTTCTTACTTCTGAGTACAGATCTGACCCTTCTGCTACTGCAGTACTAGACCAACCCAAGTAATGTTGCTTTGTTCACAGGCTGTTCCTCACTGTGCATACACGTGCTTCTTCAGCTGCCCATGCTGCTGGAATCACAGAATTGTTTTAGTTGGAAAAGACCTCTAAGATCAAGTCCAACCACTGGCCTAACACTACCTTGGGCATTAAACCGTGTCCAGAAGTGCCATGTCCACACATTTCTTGAACCCCTCCAGGGATGGTGACTCCACCACCTCCCTGGGTAGCCTGTTCCAATGCCTGACCACTCTTGCAGCAAATAAATTATTCCTAATATCCAACCTAAACCACCTTTAGCACAATTTCAGATAATTTCCTCTTGTTCCGTCACCTGATACTGGAGAGAAGAGACTGACCCTTCTCTGGAGACTTTCAAGACCTGTCTGGATGCATTCCTGTGGGACCTGCGCTATATTCTATGGTCCTGCTCTGGCAGGGTGGTTGGACTCATTGATCTATAGAGGTCCCTTCCAACTCCTAACATCCTGTGATCCTGTGACTCCTACCTCAGGTTTATAGTGTCTCTTAATGGCCTGACCAGAAAGAAACATTTACCAGAACACATTGCAAGCTATAGATATTAATGACCGAGTGCTAATTTATAGCAGATTTCCCAACACGCTGACCCTAAAATGGAGCAGCCTGGCTGTAGTTCACCCTTCTCTGATAGAAGACCATCTCTTTGCAGCCACACATACATCACCTCTGCCCACCCATTCTGTCCCATCACAGCTGTGGCACACCCCATGTTATCAAAACGAGGTGACAGCAGCAGGATGTGTTCCTACCGAGTCTCTTTGGGATTTACCCTATTGCCTCCCAGGACCTTGCGTGAGCACATCACTGCTGCCCTCTGCTGATAAACTCTAAAATTTATCTAAAATTTATTTATTTTTCCAGTCATTTGAGATTCAGCACATGAAAATGTCACAGGAAAATCTGGGGTGGTTCAGTCTGGAGAAGAGGAGACTGAGGGGAGATCTCATCACTCTCTACAACTGAAAAGAGGTAGGAGCCAGGTGGGAGTTTGTCTCTTCCCACGTGAAGCAACTGACTGGGCAAAAGGAAATGGCCTCAAGTTGTGCCAGCAGATGTTCAGATTGAATATTGGGAAGATTTTCTTCACACAAAGGGTTGTCAAGCACTGGAACAGGCTGCCCAGGAAGGTGGTGGAGTGACTATCCTTGGAGATATTTAGAAGAGAATTGGGTGTGGTGCTGAGAAATGTGGTTTAACGAGAGTGGCTTAGCAACAGTGGTGGAATTGTGAGCACTAGGTGAGCAGTTTGACTTGGTGATCTCAAAGGTCTCTTCCAGCCTCCATAGTTCTAAGGGGTTAATGGTTGGACTCAATGACCTTAAAGGTCTTTTCCAGCATAAAGGGTTACACAATTCCAGGACTTCCTTGCTGTGGTGCCCAGACTCACGGCAGTGAGTGCAACACTGAACCACAGTAGGTTCACAAGTCCATAGATTGCTTTGGTTTAGAGGGAACCTTAAAGAGTATCCATTTCCAAGCCTCCTGGCATTGGCAAGGACAACCAGTTTCATGCCAGTGATGTGAACCCAGCACCCTGAGAGCTGCCCTTCACTGACTTCTGAATGCAAACATCTTCTGAGAGTTAGAATGCTGAGGATAAACTGACAGTAACTTTTGTTTTGAAGCGGTGAAAATGCTGACAGACTTTTCAGACATTTGTGTGAGGGCCTAGTAGATTCACCCAGTTCAGACAGCTACATTTGTGCATCTCCCAGATAATCCACCTGCAGACCTTACCACTACCATGAGTGCCACAGGGACAGTCATCACAGAATGGCTTAGGTTGGAAGGGACCTTAGAGATCATCTAGTTCCAACCCCTCCTGACATGGGCAGGGACACATCTCAACTAGACTTTGATTGCTCAAGGCCTCATCCATCCTGGTCTCAGAGCAACCTATTCCAGAATCTCACCACTCTTGTACTGAAAAACTTCTTTCTAAGATTCAGTCTAAACCTACTCTCCCTCAGCTTAAAACCATTCTCCTTTGTCCTGTTGATAGGCACCCTTATTAGGAGTCTCTCTCCAGCCTTCCTGTAGGTTCCCTTTAGGCATTGGAAGGCAGCTATAAGGTCCCCCCCAAGTTTTCGCAGGCCAAACAACCCCAGCTCCCTCAGCCTGTCCTCACAGCAGGTGTGCCTCAGACATTAGATCACCTTCGTGGTCCTCCTCTGGACTTGCTCCAACAGTTCTATGTCCTTCTTATGATGGAGACAGCAGAACTGGATGCAGTATTCAAGGCAGGGTCTCGCAAGAGCAAAGGCAACCTTATAGTCAGGGGACTTAACCGAACCAAACTAATCTATTAAAAAAGCTGATGTAGATTGCCAGGCCCCTGTTGCTTGTAGAGCATTTCCACATTGGTTGCACACTAAAAAAGTTCTCACTAACCAATCACATGAGCTAAACAGAGCAAAACCCCAGTGCCAAAGTGAACAGTGCCACTTACTACGCAGCATATCGTGGTATGCGTTATCAGCGATGGAGAAGATGTGAGGAGGAGCCTCTGAGCGCCTCTTGCCTTTGTATGCAGCAACAACCTCTGGCTTGTAGACAGGCAGCCACTTGTAGGGGTTTATAGTCACGCAGAATAAACCAGAATATGTCTGGAGAGGAACAGAAAACATGAGTGAAAAAACCCTCCTCGAGGAATGAGAAAAGACTCTGAGCTGATCAAGCAGGACCTAGTATTGCCAGCTTCTGGTTTGAATTCTGACTTGAATTTCAGCTACTGATATCAAACAATCTTCCAGAGAGGGGAGATGTATCTTGAAGATGACAACCAGAAACAGTCCCTTTAGCAAAACAATAGAGCAGCAAATAGACCTGCATCTGATTTTCTGCCTTGCTACGCAGGACATACTTTAGTAATCATGGTGGTATTAGGTCAACAGTTGGACTCAATGATCTTAGAGAACTTTTCAAACCAAAACAATTCTGTGATTCTAAGAGTTGTTTCCTTTTGAAAATAATCATTATGAAGGAAAGAAAAGTTACAGTTTTCCTGCTTGAACTCTATTCTCAGGAGGAGAAGCAGTCTCATTAATAATTAGATGTGAGCTCCTTGGGGCAATTTCTGGTGGGTGTTCAAAGAGAAAACAACATCATAGTGTTATTCTCCAAAGCTGTGGAGCTTTTTTTCAGCTTCTGGAGAAATACTGTTGCTAAAGAATCTATCTTTAGAGCTACTTTTTGGGCTATCTAGGTCAGCTAGCTGAGGCCTGCCTGCTCCGAGGAAGAATGAGTTTTCAGTTGTAACACCAGGAAACCAGAGTTAGCTGGTAGCTCTTGAGGTACTTAGTTCAGGTTGAAGAAAAAATCTTGAAGGAAACACAGTTACTACATGGGCACAGGCACTGTGTGCACACAGATTAGTAACTGCATTCTAAAACTTTGTGAACCTATGTGCCTTTCCCTAAAATCACAGAATGTTAAGGGTTGAAAAGGACCTCCAGAGATTACCTAGTCCAATCCCCCAGAGTTGGCCTTGTCATAAATTCTCATTTTCTACCAGGAAAAGAGAAATTCCAACCAGTAAATGGATTAAGACGAAGATGATAGATTTTATGTTCTCCCTACACTGACCTGCAAGCAAACCTGTGCCAGGTATGTCCATGCAAAGGTTACTAGAGAAACACAGAAAATGTTCAACAATCAAAATTTAATTTGGAAGAAGCTGGATTTGCTCCTCTTATGAACACCAAGACCTAGAACAAGGATTGGCTTGAAAATCTACAGATTCCCTTGACTGTCACTGTCCCTGCAGGTGTTCAAGAAACTTGTGGACATGCTACTTCAGGATATGGTTTAATGGCTGTGGTGGAGTTCAGTCAATGGTTTGACTCAATGATCTCTTGCTACCAAAACAATTCCCTGATTCTATGATTTCAGACACAGTTGGATACAGCAAACTGAGAGCAAATGTTTTGCCTCATAAAACGAGATGCTACTGAAGCTTGTTCAGGTGCTGACAGAACTTTTATTAATGATATTATGAAGAAGACACAGAAGAACCTAAAAGGTCAGAGTGAGATAAGACAGGTGTCAGCAGTGAAAATGAAGGGAATAAAATGACTGATAGAAAAGCTCATACTTCACAGAAGTTATGTGTCTCCCCTAAGCTTAGGGCATGGTTTCTTAACAAGGACATCACCATGGCTGGTATCAACATGGATTAATATTAGGAGAGGAAAAAAAAAAACAGGTCTCCCCAATGCCTGCATTGCAGAAAATACAACCAATGACACCCCTCTCCTAGGCAACCACATAAAAACAAAGTCCCTGGAGACATCCAAGATTGGACTTGATGTGGCCCTGGGCAGCCTGATCTAGTTGGAGGTGTCCCTGCTGACTGCAGGGGGGTTGGACAAGATGACCTTTGAGGGTTCCTTCCAACCTGATGCAATTTATGAATCTGTGAAAGAACCAGATGCATCTTGTTCATGCAGTTGTGCCTGTGTCCAAACACAAGCCAATTCCAAGCAACTTATTTCTTAAAAAGATAAGCAAGACCCTCAGCCTTGTAACTTATCAAAGCTCTAAGGTGAATACAAAGAGCACACTTTCAAATATGAGATCTGAACTTGAAATGCAGCTTTCTAAATATCCCCTTGCAATGACCCTTACATAGATCATCCAGTTGCTGTAGCGCTTCCGCAGATTGTACAACACAGAGGCCTCATTCAGATGTGTCAGCATGGCCATGTCCTCAATCATGTCAAATTTGGGAGGGTTCATTGACTGCACGTCATCTTCTTTTATGGTCACGGTCTGCAAAGAAAAAGTACATACAGCATTAGAGGAAAGCATCAGGAGCTCATGTTGCTTCCCATCCCTTACAGGAAAACTCCTCTAGCAGAGCGAAGCCTTCTGCTCACACCCAGCCTATGTACATAATTGTTTGTGTCAGCGATAGTGTGGCCAGCAGGACCAGGAAAGTGATCTTGCTCTTCTACTGGGCACTTGTGAGGCTGCGATCAAATACTGTCTTCAGTTTTGGGTCTCTCACTCCAAGAAGGACATTGAGGTGCTGGATCTTGTCCAGAGAAGGGCAACAATGGTAGTGAAAGGTCTGGAAAGTAGGTCTTATGAAGAGTGGCTGGAGGGAGCTGGGATTATTTAGTCTGGAGAAGAGGAGGCTGAGGAAAGACCTCATTGCTCTTTACAGCTCCCTGAAAGAAGGTAGGGTAGAGGTGGGGGTCTTCTCCTTAATATTGGGTGATAGAGTGAGAGGAAATGGCTTCAAGTTGCACCAGGGGAGGTTTAGATTGGATATTAGGAAAAATTTCTTCACTGAAAGGGTCACTGGGCACTGAAACAGGCTGCCCATGGAGGTGGTGTAGTCACCATCCCTGGAGATGTTTAAAAGGCATCTGAATGAAGTGCTCAGGGCTCCCTGTGTACAGGGAGGTGTTAGGTTATGGTTGGACCTGATGACCTTAAGGTCTTTTACAACCAGGTGATTCTATGGTTCTATCATATTGTTTCCCTCTAAAGCTCTCAGAAGAATGGGGGTAAACTGAGATGATGGAAGTAAAGAGCATGGTGGCATTGCTGCAAATGGAACCATGTGATTTAATTACAGCCTGGGCCAAACCTCTAGGGGCCAGACCAGCTGATTACACACCTCTGCTGTCAGACTGCCCTCTGATGAGTAGTGGCTGGTGATACCTTATCCACCACCTCACTGAAGCCTTTCCACTGGTGACTCTTCATGTGCCATTCTGAGATGGTCTGTGGTACTGGGGCTCCCTGTTTGCGGCCCGTATCATGAAACCAGCAACTAAGCTTGATTTGGGACAGGCAATATCTGGAGCTTGCTGCTCCAGCCTTGTAGACATGAATCAGACAAAACTAATTCTGTACCCTTCCATCTGTGGTCTGCACGGTCACTTTGCCATCACTGCTCTCTGTGATCTCAGCTTCAACGTAAGCTTTCTTTTCATCAGGAACCCAACATTTCTTCTTCCCTGTGAAGTTAAAGAGACACAGACTTCACAGTCTTGCATCAGACAGCACCACCATGTCCAGCTATGTGAGATTTCTGTGTTACTTCTTCTGCACAAGCAACATGCAATGTGTATAGGCAGCTCAGAAGGCAACTGTATCCTGGGTTGCATCAAAAGAAGTGTGACTAGCAGGACAAGGGGGGTGATTCTGCCCCCTCTACTCTGCTGTGCTGAAACCCCAACTGGAGTGCTGTGTACAGTTCTGGAGCCCCCAGCACAGGAAGGACATGGAAGTGTTGGAGTGGGTCCAGAGGAGGGCCTCAAAGATGATCAGAGGGCTAGAGCACCTCGGCTATGGGCACAGGTTGAAAGAGTTGGGGCTTCTCAGCCTGGAGAAGGGAAGGCTCAGAGGAGACCTTAGGGCAGCCTTCCAGTACTTGAAGGGGGCTACCTGAGAGATGGGAAGGGACTTTTTACAAGGGTTTGTGATAGGATGAGGAGGAGTGGCTTTGAGCAGGAAAAGGGGAGATTTAGGATGGATATTAGAAAGAAATTATTTACAGTGATGGCGATGAAACACTGGAATGGGTTGCCCAGGGCGGTGCAAAAGGTTAGGTTAGATGAGGCCTTGATCAACCTGGTCTAGTGGAAGATGTCCCTGTTCATGGCAGTTTGGAACTAGATGATCTTCAAGAGCCCTTCCAGTTGAAACCATTGTGTGATTCTATGAACACAAATGCCCTGGGACTGGAGCAGATGGGCAGCGCTGGGGGGCTGCCTGCCAAAGCAAAAGGTTTAGGGCTCCAAAATATTGGTTCCCCTTGGAACTACCATTTGGCTTCCTATATATCTTTACAGTACAAGGTGTCAAAATATGACTCCATGATTTAAAAATTGCTTCCCGTGGCTTAGCCTGCTTGAGAAATCCATTGCCATCATCACCAGCGTGTAAATAGAGAAACTGAAACCCAAGCCAAAATTAAGGCATTTTGCAGAAAATTGCAGTCTAGGTGAAGAATTCTAGCCCACATTGTTTCCCTGCCAGATTTAACCTTCTTCCTGCATATTCTTAGGAGGTTTGTCTTGAAAAACAGCAATATGAATAATTCACATTGAGTTATCTCTGTGGTTTCTTGGGATCTCTAGTTAGAGCAGCTATTCTGAACAGTGAGACGTTGTTGGTGTGTTTATACTTACTCTATTACACCTCAGGTTGCCCCCTTCCTGGAGGTATTCAAGGCCAGGTTGGGCAAGGCTTTGAGCAACCTGGTCTAGTGGAAGGTGTCCCTGCCCATGCCAGAGGGGTTGGAAATAGATTAACTTCAAGGTTGCTTCCAACCCAAACCATTCTGTGATTCTATGAATCTGAAGCTATCAGTGGGCATTGGGGCTTCCACCACCTCCTCCCTGGAACCATTCCAGGTCAGGTTGTTTGGGGCTCTGAGCTGCTTGTTCCAGCTGCAGATGTTCCTGCTAACTGCAGGGCAGTTGGACAATGCAACCTTTCTAGGTCCCTTCCAACCCCAGCCATTCTGTGAACCCCCTCGCTCAGCTCCAGGCAGCACAAGGTATACTGGAACTCACCATCGAAGGCAACGGTCTGTGCCATCATCAGCTCCTTTTCACTCTTGCGGAGGAAGGGAGCAGCCTCCCCGAATTCTGACATGTCCATCATCATGGTTAGGCTTTAAAGTGGCTCAGGTTAACAAGGAAAAAGAAAGGGACCTGGTCTGCCAAAGAAAAACAGAAACAACCGTCAGTGTCTTTTGTGGATGATTCGAGACAATATAAAACAACCAGCACAACAGCAGGTGGCTGATCAAAGTGATCATAAAATCATCACAGAATCATTAAGGTTCAAAAAGATCTCTAGGATCATTAAGTCCAACCTCCTACTGATTAAATTGAAACATAAACACCCAACACAGATTTGGGGCTGCAGGGCATCTTTAGCTAAACTCTTTCCTGGCTCAGTTTATTTAAAGCAGCCATCTCCTGGGTGGTTCATAACCTTGCCATGAGGTCACAGTTATCTCCACAGAAGAATTTAATCTCTTCTTTGTGGCACCAGTGGTGTTTAAAGAGCAGGAGATAAAGTAGCCCACTTCAAGCTGTAACTTTAAAAATCACTTAGTGGAGCCTGTTCTGTCCTCTTTCAAATCTGCCTGGAGGAGGGTATGTTCTCCAGCATGTCATCCTAGGGCTGTGTGACTCAGCCACTTCAAGCATGATCTCAAGCTGTCTTCTGGGACTCAAGAAGCAAGACTTCACTGCAGCAAGCTGAGAACAGCTGTAAGGGTATGTGCTACACCTTTGGTGCAGCTCCAGGCATGTATGCCCATGCTTGTGCGGGAGAAAGCCAGCAGTGGGGTTGGAGAACACTCTGCTAACTTCAACATAATGCAATTAGCATCTTAGAGAAAACAGGAGTACTGTGTACAGTTCTGGAGCCCCCAGCACAGGAAGTGTTGGAGTGGGTCCAGAGGAGGGCCACAAAGATGATCAGAGGGCTGGAGCAGCTCTCCTATGAGGACAAGCTGCAAGAGTTGGGGCTTCTCAGCCTGGAGAAGAGAAGGCTTCCAGGAGACCTTATAGTGGCCTTCCAGTATCCAAAGGNCTAGCACAGCTGAAGAAGGTCCTGTGCTGCTGCAGCTTCTCAACTTGGACCACCACCGCCCTGGGCAGACTGTTCCAATACCTGACCACTCTTTCTGTGAAGAAATTTTTCCTAATAGCCAACCTAAAGCTCTCTTGAACAATTTCAGGCCATTTCTTCTCATCCTGTCACCTGATACTAGGGAGAGGAGGCTGACTGCAATCTTTCTGCAGCTTCCTTTCAAGGAGTTGTAGAGAGCAATGAGGTCTATGAGGTCTCCACTCAGCCTCCTCTTTCCCAGACTGAACAACTCCAGTTCCCTCAGCTGTTCCTCATAAGACTTTTTCTCTAGGGACTTTACCAGCTTTATTGCTTTTCTACCCTCTCCTGCTGCTGCAGTACAAGCTTGAGACCTTCTATCTTTTTGCTGTAGAGCAAAAACTTTATTTCCTCAGAACAATCCCTTTTTAAAGATTAAGAGCCTACAGAAGCACAGCTATCACTGACTATTTTAATATTGTCTACTGACCAAAATTCCCATCTGGAGACACAACTCAAAGCTATCATGGTGAAGTTTCTCTCCCATGGGGAGTGCACCTCAGCTCTGGTTGAGCAATGAAATGACATCAGCTCATACATTTAAACAGAATAGCATTAGAGAATGTCAGTGTCATCTCACATTAAACCTGCAATGCCAGAGCAGCCAGTCTAATGGTGATCTCCAGAACTCAGGACAGATTCTCACAAGTCCTGAGAAACACTGAAATATTCTAACCCACTTCTGTGTGACCTAGATCCACTTGCAGACCTCTTAGGTACAGTTACTCGGCTACCACCTTCTTACCCAGTTTACATTTTTGGTTCAGGGTGAACCACTAGAGCAGGTATAAGACCTTGAGCAACCTGGTCTAGTGGAAGGTGTCCATCCCCGTGGCAGAGGGGCTGGAACTAGATGATCTTTAAGATCATTTCCAACCCAAACCATTCTATGATGATTATGGAAATTTGGAGAGAATTCCGTATTTTCCAGCCATTTCATCTACTTGGAGCTACAACAGAGTCCAGTGTGCACCTTGGTGGGTGCAGGGAGCTCAGTGAGGCAAATCTATTGCCAGATATGAGAAACTGGAAATGTTGTTTAGTCGATGGCCATAAGACTATTTTTAAATCAGTGCAGATAGGAAAGACAAGGTAAAGCTAAAACCATTTGCTTTCTGTTCAACCTGATCTGGCTAACAAGAAAAAGAGCCAGCCCTTGTATAAGACCTTTGAAAAATCCTTGAAATCCTTGCAGGAAAATAGTAACCATAGGATCATAGAATTGTTTTGGTTGGAAAAGATCTCTAAGATGATCAGGTCCAACCATTGACCTGACATCACCATGGCCATTAAATCATGTGGCAAAGTACCACATCCATAGGTTTCTTGAACACTTCCAGGGATGGTGACTCCACCAACTTCCTGGGCAGCCTGTTGCAATGCCTGACCACTCTTGAAGCAACCTCAACTTCTCCTGGCACAATTTAAGTGGCATGCCCAGGACCACCACCAGGTTGGTGGTGTGTTCAGCTGTGGCAAGAAAGGACCTAATTGTTCCTTGTTGGGGCTATTGGGAGAGCTTCTGCATTGTTCAGAGCTCATCCACAGCAGCAGCACCAGCAGGCACCACTGGTCTTTGCGAGGCAGAGCAACAGTTCTCCAAGGGTCGTTACTCAGGCTGGATTAAAGAACTCCTTGGACTGACAAGTTGCTTAAAATTACAAACTGCATAAGCCAAATTTGTGGATGACAGAGAAGACAGAAAATATGACTTGCAGGAGCTGGCTAGTCAGTGCACACAGATGCATGCTTACAAGTGACACACTTTTCTAAGAGGTTAGAGAAGAAACATTTATTTGCAATTCTAGCATTCAAGCAGCATCCCAGGATGACTAGCACTATATGTTTAGTGATGCCTTACTAAACACCAAAACCATAAGGCATGGGACAACCCTAGTCACATCAACCCACAACACAGTTAGAAGTGAGAGAGGTTGGTACTCACCCTGGAGAGCACACAGAAAGTGTCACCACCCTGCCTGCTCCACACTTTATATGCCCCTAGCTCAAGGTCACTGGTGATAACTGTTTAAAGGCAGCAGCAGTTTTCCTCTATGCCTATATTTGTCCAGCAGATCCTGGGTGAGGAGACAATGCATGAGGAGGGAACATGTGTGGCTGGTGAAAGGGAGGGGGGTTGGAATGTCAGTGGGGAGCTGTGTGCTCCTCGCCACACCATTCTTGCTTCATGACTTCATGGAAGAAGCTTTTCCTGCTTCTGTTGTTTTCACAGGGGCAAGTATTGTTTTTCCAAGTGCCTCAGAACTTAATTACCATGGGCTTGGGGTTGCCTGTTTGCATGTGTATATGTGAAAATTAAGGCTCTTAATCTGTAACTGCCCTAGAATGCAAAAAACCAAGCTTTGTGAACAATGGACAAGTGATTATAGAGGGAATTTGGTTATGTGAGCCAAGCTATCTTCAAGCAACAAACACTACCATGTGAGTTCTCACATCCCAGTCAAACATTTCAAATCCACTTTTTAAATGGATTTTTTAAAAGCCAAGCCTATAAGTTCAGCTTTGGGTACACAGGGATATCCCGGTTTAGGAGCAAGACAAGGCAGTGAAGAAGGTTAGGAGTACATTGATTCTGCCTAGAAAGTGAATCACAGGTAGTGAAGAAAGTAAGCATCAGTTTCAGTGAGTGCTTTTCTCCAGGAAATTCATTTATGAGACTGAGTTTAGGTAAGGTCTGACCTTCTGATCATACCCTCGCTTTTCTTGTAGAGTGAGTACCGTAAGAAATTCAGGTCTCACTTCACTTCAGCTCACTGATAGCAAAACAATTGACACATCAAATTGATTTGTTTTTCCACCATGGGTGGATAGAGAGAAGTTCCCCCTGGTTCTTGTACAAACTGAACATAAAAGGACAAAGGAAAATAAATATTGCAGATCGTCATAGAATGGCCTGAGCTGGAAAAGACCTCAAGCCATTCTATAATGCTTGTTGGCTGCAAAGGAAGACAAGGGTGGTGAGACTCTAAAACAAGTTGCCCAGGGAGGCTGTGGATGTGCCTGGAGACATTCAATGGCAGACTGGATGAGGCCTTGAGGAACCCGGTCTAGTGGGAGGTGTCCCAGCCCATGGCATGGGGGTTGGAACTAGATGATCTTTAAGGTCCCTTCCAACCCAAACTATTCTATGAATCTATATTGTGGAGAATCACAGAATGGCTTGAGCTGGAAGAGACCTAAAGCCAGTCCATAATGCTTGTTGACCACAAAGGAAGACAATATACTAGGGCTTCAGAAAACTCAATCCAAGAACTCAAGAGGGAGCAGGGACAGAGCTAATCCACAGCTTCACTGAATTCTTAGATACCCACAGCAGCAAGTGGTTCGGTTTGTGATCAGAGAAGAAAAATGTTTGCATACCAAGTGGGTTATTTTTAAAACTGTTGGCCTGATGGCTGGACAGCGACAGGTTGCACAGACAAAGTAGGCTTGTAAGAAACAGAGGAATCTGTGGAAGTGATGGACTCAAAGATAGGAGATTGATGTGGCAGGTCTGAAGATCTGAGTGCTTTTTGAACCTGATATTTTTAGCATTTGGAGAATGCAATCAAGAGATAGAGAATCACTACTGCTTTGCTAGAGACCTGCCTGCCTCCAGACAGACCTAAGTTGAGGAGAGGGTTGCTAAAGCTCAGGGTGAAGTTTTCAGTCATAGACTCATAGAATAGTTTGAGTTGGAAAGGACCTTGAAGATTATCTGGTTCCAACCCCTCTGGCACTGGCAGGGACACTTCCCACTAGACCAGGTTGCTCAAGCTCTCATCCAACCTGAGCTTTCACACCTCCAAGTAGTGGGCACCCATGACCTCCCTGGGCAATCTGTTCCAGTGTCTCACCACCGTCACTGTCAATAATTTCTTCCTAATACCCAGACTAAATCTACCCTCTTTGAGCATCAGATCAGGTCTCCATAGATCTGTAGAATAAGCCTGTCCTTGAGCCTGTGCTTGATTTTTGGCATGTATCACACTCCATCACTCACCTGGCTGTTGTGTTCTTCCCACTCATGTCCTTAAACCATAATTGCCTCCCACCCCTTCTAGCCTGTTGATCTAGAGGTGCTCAGTGTCCCACCGCACGGCTGTGTGTTGATGTTGCGTCCAATTCATCATCTTTTTGCTTTATGGGTGGTAAAAAAGACTCATTCTCTCAGCTGCTTAGGTAAGCAGTGGTTATGAAAAGTTCAGACAGACATCCTTGACACATAATCTGAAAGAAGGTCAGTTGCTTGCATGAGCTATGGCCACAGTTATTCTGCTGTACAGACTGAGAATGATTATTTCATTATGATTATTTAATGCCATGAAGGTAGAACACACCAATACGTCCTCCCTCCTGCTCTTCTCTCACATTGCTTTCCTTCTGAACACAATATCCCATTACCACCTCCTTTGCTTGTGTCACAAACATGCTATTATCAGTTACTTTTTTTTTTTTTTTTTCTGTTCTGCAAATATTCAGCTTCCATCAGTCCTGCGTCAAGACTACTATCTTGCTCCCACTCCTCCCTTTGCTTTTTTTGGGGCTGCAAACAACTGTTTCTGTAGCTGATGCCAACACAATTTCAGCGCTGGTGTCACTTACAAAGGGACACAACCAGCACTGGTTCAAACCTGGCTGATTTCTTTTCCTTGCTGGCCTGACGTGAATTGATACTGCATGTGTTATTTCTGCCTTTCTGGAGTTTATCTGCTTTCCTTTAATATGAACTGGAATTTGCAGCACATTTCCCCTAGATTAAACCTGCAGCAGTGGCAACCAAAGACATTTGTCTCTGGCAGGGGCTACTTTTAGAAAGGTTAATGCTGGTCACTGTTTCTAGGGAAACAAGGGACTTTGATAAGAGGCCCTTGTGACAAACCTATTTTTAATAACATTACATATTGGAAAGGAATGCAATAAGGTTTATCAGTTCTTGACTCAGATAGTGTCAATATTGTGAGCTTATATAGAAAAGTTGGCATCTGGGGTCTGTCAAAGCTCAGTTATCAACCTTCTCTATTGTCTTAGAGAAAAGATTGACCAGCCAGCTGGGTTCTGACAAAAGAGACCACTTGTAGCAAAATGTGCACTTTAATAACCTGGCGCTGCTGAAAAGAAAGATCTGTGAGATAGAAGGACACTACTTCAAGATATAGAATCAGAAAGGTAGGGGTTGGAAAGTACTGGAAGGGGCTGGAGAATTGACTGGTAGTGCAAATCAACCAAAAGGGTTTCCCACTCATGTCTTCTGACCTCTCTTTCATAGAATCATAGAATGCTAGGAGTTGGAAGAGACCTCTGAAGATTGACGGTCACCTAGGGAAGGGCACATGGGAACATGTCCAGGTGGGTTTGAAAGTCTCCAGAGGAGACTCCACAACCTCTCTGGACAGCCTATCCCAGAACTCCAGCACTCCCACAGCAAAGAAGTTTTTCCTCACACTGAGAAGGAACTTCCTGTGTTCCGGTTTGTGTCCACTGCCCCTCGTCCTATCACAGGACACCAAAAGAGACTGGCGCCTTCTTGACATCCACCCTTAAGGTATCTGTAAATATTGATTGGATCCCCTGTCAGTCTTCTTCAGGCTAAGCAGCCCCAGGTCTCTCAGCCTTTCCTCATCAGACACGTTCCAGTCTATTCACTGTCCTCATAGCCTCTGTTGGAACACTATATCTCTGCCCCTCTAGAGAGCCCAAAACTGAATATAATACTCCAGATGTGGTCTCACTAGGGCAGAGTAAAACCGAAGAGAATCTCTCTTAACCCACTTGAAGAAAGTGTCTTCTGAGCCAGGCTTCTCATAAGAAAGTAGAAAAGACTACCCCTCCATAACATGCATCTACATGACTGTATCCAAAGAGACTGAGAATCTACTCCTCACCTTACAGTTTTTTTTTGGACACTGACATTGCAGTCTCCATTTAAACAACAAATAGAAGAGAGGCAAAATGATCTAGTTGGATGCTCCTTGAAAGAGAAAGGTCCTCCACTTGGAAATGTTTTGGCAGAAGGAAAACGTGAACATCACACCCAGCTGCAAAGCCAGGCCCATCCTCTGTGAGTGGCTGCTTCTCCTCTTGTGAGCAATCATGGTTTAATTCTTCGAGCTGTTGATGCCCCAAAGAGAAACTGAGGAGGAAGGGAAGCTTAGCTTTAAAAATAGCTGTCTTCTGCTACATCTCTGAAGGATGAGAAAATTTGCTGCAACCAGTACATTTACAATGTGTTCGTGACTACCAGAGTCACACTGGAACCAGAGACCTTCGGATTTCTGCAAGCCTTTGTGCTCCCCCTGCTGCAGTGCCCAGAGCAGGCAGAGGCCACAAGCGTCTGCAGCCTGAAGAAGTATCATCAGGAGCTTCTTTTCATACTCCTTTCAGGGTAATCTAAACAGTTTCCTCCAATTAATTCTTTGCTGGTAGCTATCGTGTGGTAGGATGGTACAGAGGAAATGCAAATTTCCCTACAGAAGGCATCTGCTTTATACAAGCACGCCTAGTGAAAGAACTTCTAAGACACCAAAAATGTTTTAAGTGCCTTTTAAGCCACCGAAATCCAGGATCTATTGCTGCTAGCATGCAGACCCCTGAAACAGAACACCTCTTCACCCACTGCACAGATTGGAATCACCAGTAGCTGTGGAGAATTAACACATGGGACAAGCAGAGGGAAAAGCCTTTCTTAGATTGGTAGCTCTCAGCAGCATCCACCCCTTGGCCAAGCTGCCAGCAGGCCCCTGCCTCTCATCCCCAGCCAAGTGCCCAGCTCTTGGCTGCACTGGCAGCTCCTCCTAACCCAAGCTAGGGTAATAAACATTTCTGAACTGTCACTGCTGCCTCTCCCTTGCTGACATTCAATCATTATGGTATCTGAAGAACGTTTAAATAGGTCACGGCTTTAATGGGAGAGCTCAGCTCCTGGAAGTGAGACTGACAGCACTTTGAGAGCAGATTAGCAGCCCTGATAAATCAATCTCAGCCTGACTCACAGCCTGCAGAGGAAGGTGAAAACAGTAAAACATGTGCCTAATGAAATACATGGTCTCAGCTCCTCAAAGCTGTGAATGCACTTGGAAAAAGAGAAGGTTTTCCTCACATGCCTTCTCTTCTCTCTCCAAAAGCTGACATTTCTCCATCCATTCTGAGAGTTTTTGCTCTCCAATCATAGAATCATAGAATTGTTTGAGTTGGCAAAAAACTCTAAGATCATTGAGTCCAATCATTGGCTTAAGACCACCACGGCCATTAAACCATGTCCCAAAGTGCCATGTCTGTATGTTTCTTGAATACCTCCCTGAGCAGCCTGTTCCAATGCCTGACCACTCTTTTGGGAAAGAAATTGTCGCTAATACTCAACCTAAACCTCCCCTGGCACAATTTCAAGCCATTTCCTCTTGTTCTATCACCTGAAACTAGAGAGAAGAGACTGAACACCACCTCACTCCAACCTCCTTTCAGGGAGCTGTACAGAGCAATGAGGTCTCCCCTCACATTAACCACATTTTGACGTAAAATGCAGCAAAGCATATGCACGGAGTTTCTTTAAAATGAGTAAGATTTCTCTAAGGTTATTCACAATATTCTGGAGCCTTTCTGCTCCTCAGGTCAGAGAGTATGTAATGGCATGTTTGCAGAGTTGCTGTGCATCCATTCCCCTACTTCCAGAGATCACAAAGTCTCCATCAGTTACTAGAATTTCACACACCTTAAATTGCTCTGCATTATCCATACCCACTGGGGAAAAGCATGAAGTTAAGAGCCCTAATGAAGCATGGAAATAGTTTGGGTTCACCTTTTCAGCATTTATTTGCACAGAACATCATTAAAACCACCCTAGCCCATTCACCAGTTCCATTATGCCCTTCTGGAGATAGTAATCAGAAGTATTTAAGCCTTGATCAACTCAAGGAAA
>VWYK01096306.1:0-10361 GCA_013399775.1 Semnornis frantzii
GAAGGAGCTGTAGAGATCACAGAGCCACAAGATGTTAGGGGTCAGAAAAGACCTCTTGAGATCATCCAGTGCAACCCCCCTGCCAGAGCAGGAGCACCCAGAGTAGGCCACACAGGAACTGAGGTCTGTGAGCAGTTTCCAACCTCCTATGAAATGCAAATTGCTTTTTAAAAGAGATAATGAAGAGAGGGAACTAAATCCTTAAGCCCTTTGCAAGTGGCACAGAGCAATGTGCTAATGATAAGTTACTTTTTTCCAAAGTGAAAACAATAATCTTAACTAAGGACTGCATTTTACATGTAATAATTTCATTTCAGTTTCCTAAAAGGGACAAATCCATTTCAGTGAATCATCATCATAATCATCATCATCATCACCATCAAGTTAAATAATTGTAGCATTTAGATTCCTGAGTAAATAGCCTAGAATTTAAACATATGAAAGAGGAGTCAGAAAAATGATGATCTGGATATACAGAAGGCCTGGAACTTATTCAAGTTTATAGGAATCATTTGCCAAGCCAAGAGATAGAATCATAATAGTGGGAAAAGACCTTTAAGGGTCTCCCAGGGCCACTAAACCAGATCCTGCAGCACCACAGCTACAGCTGCTTGAACCCCTCCAGGGATGGGGACTCCCCCTCCTCCCTGGGCAGCCTGTTCCAACCCCTCACCACTCTTGCAGCAAAGAAATTCTTCCTAATGTCCAACCTCACCCTCCCCTGGCACAACTCCAGCACATTGCCTCTTGTCCTGTTGCTGCTTACCTGGGGGAAGAGACCAACCCCAGCCACACTCCAACCTCCTTTCAGGGAGCTGTGGAGAGCAGTGAGGTCTCCCCTCAGCCTTCACTCCTCCAGACTAAACACCCCCAGCTCCCTCAGCTGCTCCTCAAATGATGCCCTCCAAAGCCCTCACCAGCCTCATTGGTCTTCTCTGGACACCCTTCAGCCCCTCAATGTCTTCCCTATGCTGTATTGCCCAGAGCTGAACCCAGTACTCAAGCTGTGGCCTCTCCAAGGCCAAATACAGGTTCACCATCACTGTCCCACTCCTGCTGATCACACTGGGTCTGATCCAGGCCAGGATGCCTATGACCTTCTTGGCCACCTGGGCACACTGCTGGCTCCAGCACCCCAGATCCTTTTCCATGCTCTTTTCAGGCACTCTGCCCCACGCCTGTTGTGTTCTTAGGGTTGTTGACCAAGAACAGCTCTTGTTCCTAGAACTACTTTGTTCTAACCTTGCAGCTCATGTAGTCACTTCCTGTAGCTTTAATTGGGCACCCTGAGGTTGCCCAAATCATAGAATCATAGAATCAGTCAGGGTTAGGAAGGGACCACAGGGATCAGCCAGCTCCAACCCCCCTGCCATGCCCAGGGACACCTCACACTAGATCAGGCTGCCCACAGCCTCATCCAGCCTGGCCTTAAACACCTCCAGGCATGAGGCTTCCACCACCTCCCTGGGCAACCCCTGCCAGGCTCTCACCACCTTCATGCTCAACAACTTCTTCCTAACATCCAGTCTGAATCTCCCCATTTNCCCAACGTGATCAGAGATCATGTTGGGTGCTTCTGTGCTCCACAACCTCCCTGGGCAACCTGTGCCAGTGTCTCACCACCCTCACTGCAAACAACTTCCTCCTCACATCCACTTTCAATCTCCCCTCTCACACTTCAAACCCATTCCCCTTGTCCTGCCATTCCCAGACCTTGGCAATAGTCCCTCCCCAGCCTTCCTGCAGCCCCCTTCAGATCCTCGAAGGCTACTGTAAGGTCTCCTTGAAGCCTTCTCTTCTTCCTCCCCAGCTTGTAGCCCCCTTCAGTTACTGAAAGGCCACACTAAGGTCACCTGGGAGCTTTCTCTTCTCCAGGCTGAACACACACAAGCTCACTGGAAGGAAACACTAAAGCCACCTGCCAGCCATTAGCCACATTGAGCCAAATGCTCTAGCCAGCTCTCTGTGGTGATTCTGGGAATGATTTCCAGCACTAGTTCCCAAAATGACCCCAAGGAACCTGGTTTATGTCCATTAGGGACTCCTGCTGAGCTTCCCAAGAGCCGATGAAGCGGAATGGAGAGCCAGCAAGCAGTGCAGCTGAAAGGCAGTTTGCATGAGTCCTGGTGAAATGGCAAGAAGCTGGTGGCCAGGGCCAATCATGGAGTCAATCTATGATTGATGGCATTAATGGAGAGGAGGGCACTTGCCTTGTAAACTGTAGATCTCTCCCACGCTGCTCTGCCGGGTGATGTGATGCCAGTAGGCACTGCGAGGGAGGGAGATGGACTTGGACAGTGTCATCGGTTCAGACAGACTGGTCTGGAGCTACAAAAACCAAAGCAAACAGAAATGGAGGGTCACATAACCACAGACAAGCTGACAGCTGCAAACTGAAGTGGTGCTGTTGTGAAGATACTGCTTCTGGCCTGGAGCAGCACAGGATTCATACATTTACACTGCGCTGCAAGCGGCAGCAATGGGAAGGCTCAGAAGAAAACTGCAGAAGTGTACTGGGGTGTAGAGGTTCATTAGGATCACACTGTGAGGGGTTGGAAGGCACCTCCAGAGAGCATCCAGTCCAACCCCCTGCCAGAGCAGGAGCAGCCAAGGGCAGGTTACACAGGAACACACCCAGGTGGGGTTGGAAAAGTCTGGAGAGAAGGAGGCTCCACAACCTCTCTGGGCAGCCTGCTCCAGGCCTCCAGCACTCACAAACCAAGCAAGTTTCTCCTCATGTTGAGGTGGAACCTCCTCTATTCCAGCTTGTTGCTGTCCTTCCCTCCATGGAAGTGTTCAAGGCCAGGCTGGAAGAGGCCTTGAGTGACCTGTGCTAGTGGGAGGTGTCCCTGCCTATGGCAGGGGGTTGGAACTGGATGAGCTTTGAGGTCCCTTCCAACCTTACCAATCTATGATTCTGTGATTCCCAGCTCCTGGTTGGACTCTCTCCAGCAGATCCCTGTCTCTCTTGTCCCAGAAGTGGACACACAATTGCAGGAGTGGTCTCAGCAGGGCAGAGCAGAGCAATATGAGGACACAGGACTATGTCCAAATTTCTCTCCAGTGACTCTTGTTACTGACAGCATTTTTAATGCTTTTTTTCTTTCAACCTTCTGATAATGATTTTCTTTTTTGCATTAAAAAAGTCAAAACACTAAAAGGGGCAGAAAACACATTTGGTTTGTTTAATTCTTTTTTTCTGCCATAAAGCCAGTTTGTTTTTCACAGATATGCTCTGGAAATACATTAAGATTCTCACAGATGAACAAAAAAAAACAACTCAAACCAAACCACACAGCTCATTTCACATTCTCATTAGAGTCTTTAAACAAACAGCCAGAGAACTGGGTCACAGAAGACTAATGAGAATTGTAGTCTGGAAATGTGAATTAAAGCTCACTGGTTAGTTGTTCTGGGTTGGCTTTTTTTTCTTCTTCATAGCTCTCAAGAAGGCTGCTTTGTATGTGATCACAGAATCATAGAAGGGTTGGAAGGGCCCACAAGGAGCAGCCAGTTCCAACCCCCCTGCCATGCCCAGGGACACCTCACACTAGATCAGGCTGCCCACAGCCTCATCCAGCCTGGCCTTAAACACCTCCAGGCATGAGGCTTCCACCACCTCCCTGGGCAGCCCCTTCCAGGCTCTCACCATCCTCATGCTGAACAACTTTGTGATCTGACAGAATGGATTCCTGCTGGAGAACAGCAGCTGGATTTTGTGGTGCACTGCTGTAAGAGATGTGTCCTCAGCCATGCTCCAGCACAGAACTGTGCCTTTGTTTCTTTCAGGAAAGCAGTTTCCTGTCTACAGAAACTTTACTACTTACTGCCAGGCCAGAAGGTCAGGTTCCTGCATCTTTCCAAGGCTTGAGCCTTTCTATCACACAAAGGCAATATATGAAAATACTTTATCAGTTCCTCATTGCATGAAGCCCTTCACTAATGACATGGGAGATGATGCTGGCATGAAGAGAGATGAGGCTACCTCGAGTTTGACTGCACTGGTCCAGTGGCTCTGACAAGCCTGGTATCATGGGGTGCAGCAAGAAAAGTGCAGCTCTAGGGAGCTTCTCCTTCTCCTCACTGAGACCACTCCTACAGTACTGCAACCAGTTTTAGGCTCCTTGATTCAAGAGTGACAGGAAGCTGATGGAGGGAGTCCAGCAGAGAGCTATGAGGGTGATGGACTTGAACATCTCTCCAGTGAGGAAAGGCTGAGAGCCCTGGGGCTGTTAGTCTGGAGAGGAAGAGGCTGGGAGGGGATCTGAGCAATGTCTCTAATATCTGAGGGGTGGGGGCAAGATGAAGGTGCCAGGCCCTGTGTGGTGGTGCCCAGGGATAGGATAAGGAACAAGAGGAATAAGCTGGAAGACAGGAGGTGCCACTGCAGCATGAGGAGAAACCCTTGGTGTGAGGGTGCTGGAGGCCTGGAGCAGGCTGCCCAGAGAGGTTGTGTAGTCTCCTTTCTCTGGAGAGCTTCCAACCCCACCTGGATGTGTTCCTGTGTGGTCTGCCCTGGGTGCTCCTGCTCTGGCAGGGGGGGTGGGTTAGATGCTCTCTGGAGGTCCCTTCCAACCCAGACCTCACCTTGAATATCTCCAAGGATGGGCCCTCAACTACCTGCTAAAGATGTGCAGGGCAGTGCCAGGAGGACAGAGCCAGGCTCAGCACAGGGATGGCCAAGGACAGGACAAGGAGCACTAGGGGCAAGCTGGAGCAGAGGAGGTGCATGGGAACATTAGGGAAAACTTTTTGCCTGTGAGGGTGCTGGAGACCTGCAGCAGGCTGCCCAGAGAGGTTGTGCAGTCTCCTTCCCTGGAGGCTTTCCAAACCCACCTGGATGAGTTCCTGGATGGCCTGGCCTGGGTGGACTGGATGAGCTCTAGAGGTCACAGCACACAGCTGCCCTCTGGGCTGCCAGGGACCACTGCCAGCTCATGCTGAGTTTATCACCAACTGACACCCCCAAGCCCTTCTCCTCCAGACTGCTCTCGAGCCACCCCTCAGGCAGCCTGTGTCTGTCACAGTATCACCAAGGTTGGAAGAGACCTCAAAGATCATCAAGTCCAACCTGTTACCACAGACCTCAAGACTAGGCCATGGCACCAAGTGCCACGTCCAAACCTGCCTTGAACAGCTCCAGGGATGGTGACTCCACCACCTCCCTGGGCAGCCCATTCCAGTAGGCAATGAATGTCTCCACAGGCTTAGCATGCAGCAAGAAAGAGGGCACAGGGGGCAACCTAGAATGTGCTCAGTTGGGAGAACCTTGCCTGAGTAAGTTTGGGGATGACAAACTGGAATTGTGAGGCTTCCATATGTGTTTTCCCAGAGACAATGTTAGTGTCTGTACTAAGAGTTTTTGCTCTCTTGTCTAACCCAGCCCACAGTTTGCAACCACACACAGCTCACAGCATCACAGAGACATTCAGCTTGGAAAAGACCCAGCTGAGACCCCTACCCTACAAAGTTCAGCCCTCAACCATCTTTGTGGAAATCCCAATTCTTTCAGCTCTTGCCTTTCAGGATCTGGGAGCTGCTGGCACCACTGAACTTTAATTCAATGGCAGGAAGCCAATTTTCTGAGGACCTGCTGAAACAACAACTGTCACTAACCTTTGCTGAATATTCCTTATTAAGCTCAACAGTGCATGGCTCCAGGAGTCACTAATGCCACAGTCTTGCTGACCTCTGCTTCCTGACATGTTCAGGAGTTAGTTTTATGTCACATAAAGATGTTTCAAGTCAAGCCAGAAAATAAAATAGCAAACTCAGAATACATAAAATCTTTTATCATGCAGTAAAGCCCTCTGGGATGGCACTAGAATGGGTGGGAGTGTTGAGCTGCTTGAGGGTGCAGAGAGATCTGGCCAGGATGGATCAATGCTGGGCTGAGGGCAGCTGGATGGGGTTTAACAAAGCCAAGTGCCAGCTCCTGGTCCTTCATTTAGAATCATAGGAAGGGACCACAAGGATCAGCCGGTTCCAACCCCCCTGCCATGCCCAGGGACACCTCACACTAGATCAGGCTGTCCACAGCCTCATCCAGCCTGGCCTTAAACAGCTCCAGGCATGAGGCTTCCACCACCTCCCTGGGCAACCCCTGCCAGGCTCTCATCACTCTCATGCTGAACAACTTCCTCCTCACCTCCAGTCTGAATCTCCCTACCTCCAGCTTTGCTCCATTCCCCCCAGTCCTGTCACTACCTGAGAGCCTAAGAAGTCCCTCCCCAGCTTTCTTGTAGGCCCCTTTCAGACACTGGAAGGCCACAAGAAGTTCACTTTGGAGTCTCCTCCACCTCAGAGCTCTCCACTTGGATCACAACACCCCAACCTACAGACCCAGGGCAGAGAGGCTGGCTGGCAGAAAAGGACCTGGGGATGTTGGTTGGCATCTGTCTGAGTATCAGCCAGCAGTGTACCCAGGTGGCCAAGAAGGTCACCAGCATGCTGGCTTGGATCAAAACCAGTGTGGCCAGCAGGAGCAGGGCAGTGATGGTGAACCTGCAGTCATCCCTGGGAGACCACAGCTTGAGCACTGGGTTCAGTGCTGGCTGCCACAGGGTAGGAAAGACTTTGAGGGTATCCCTGTTCTGGGCACTGGTGAGGCCACAGCTCAAATTCTGGGTTCAGTTTTGTGCCCTTCACTACAAGAAGGACACTAAGGGGCTGGAGCCTGTCCAGAGAAGAGCAATCAGGCTAGTGAAGGGTCAGGAGAACAGGGCTGGGGAGGAGCAGCTGAGGGAGCTGGGGGTGTGCAGTCTGGAGAAGAGGAGGCTGAGGGGAGACCTCATTGCTCTCTGCAGCTCCCTGAGGTGGATTGGTCTCTTCTCCCTAGTATCAGATAGGATGAGAGGAAATAGCTGAAAGTGTTCCAGGGTAGGAGATGAGGAAAAATGTCTTTGCTGCAAGAGTGGTCAGGCATTGGCACAGGCTGCCCAGGGAGGTGGTGGAGTCTCCATCCCTGCAGGTGTTCAAGAAACCTGTGGCCATGGCACCTGGGACGTGGTTTAATGGCCATGGTGGTGCTAGGTCAATGCCTGGACTCCATCACCTTAGAGGCCTTTTCCACCCCAAAGAATCCTGTGTTTCAGTCATTCTGTTTGGATAGAAGCAGCCAGAGAAGTCTTGAGATTGCACAGCAGAGCTGCTCCAATCCCCCTGATCATTTTCATGGCCTCCTCTGGACCCTCTCCATCAGGTCCATGCCCTTTCTGTATGGAGGGCTCCAGAGCTGTATTCAGTACTCCAGGTGAGGTCTCATCAGAACAGAGTAAAGTGGCAATACAACAACCCCTGTCTGGACAGGCTTTGATTAATACATATCAAAACACAGCCTGGCCTTGCAAAAGTGTCCCTATCTCAGAGATGTTTTATTTTTCAGATGCTAAACAGCTCTTGTCTTCAGCCTGAGCATAACCAGAGAGGTTATTAGAAATCATTTTCATGTTAAAGAATTTGTCACCTCTATAAAAAGGGACAGAAGCAGGGAAGGAAAAAAAAAAAAAAGGCAGGAAAGTGAAGGCAAAAGGTGAATTTCATCCAATTTTTGTCCTACCAACAGCTACCTGATGAGCCAAAGCACTGAAAGCACAGGAGGGATTTACAGAGCAACTTTAGGACCATTATGAGAGCTTTTGATGCCCTCTCAGACGATCACTCTTTGAAAGTCTCTTCCTCCCAGGATCACAGGGTGGTGCCCTCCCCGTACATCACCCATAAAGAAGTTTCTTCCCAATCACAGGCAGAGCCTTAACTATTCCCTCAGGGGATGGAGAAAGAACTTCTGAACAGAGGTGCTGAAAAAGGGGAAGGCTTTGCTTGCCAGGGGGCAGGGAATAACAATACAGTTCAAAAGACTGATGAAAACTTGTGGAAAACAACTTTTTCAGAGCTGAATTCCTCTGTGAATATGTAATGCACCGTGGTTCAGGATTCCTTTTGTGGTTGTTTTGTTGCCTTCCTATTCCCAGGGTAGAGCTGATTACTCTGTGACCTTGGGCAATTCCTACAGAACCGAATTTGTCCTTAATCCTTCTGTGCCTCACTTTACTCATTAGTGTAATTATTATAATCATACCTGTCTCCTGAGAGCATCAGGTGGATCCAGCAGCTATTATTTTTGCTAATAACAATAGGAGCTCTGTAAGGCTGCTGTAGTTTATTTGACAGGAATGAGTTCTCTCAGCATAGCAGAGATGAGATTAATAAGAAATTAAGGTCACTGCAGAACTGCCTTCGGAATCCTTTTGCTAGTAATGGTTTGGTCAAACCCAGCAGCGGAGCTCCACAAGCAGCTTACCAGTACAGGCTGGGGGCTGACCTGTTGCAGAGCAGCTCTGGGGAAAGGGACCTGGGGGTCCTGGTGGACAGAATGAGGAGCATGAGCTAGCAATGTGCCCTTGTGGCCAAGAAGGCCAACGGCATGCTGGGCTGGATCAGAAGAGCTGTAGTTAGGAGGTGGAAAGAGGTTCTCCTTCCCCTCTGTCCTGCTGAGGACACATCTGGGATATTGTGTCCAGTTCTGGACCCTCAGGTCAAGAAGGAGCTCAGGGAAGTGCTTGAGAGAGCTCAGCCCAGAGCCCCCAAGCTGCTGCAGGCAGTGAACATCTCCTGTGGGGCCAGGCTGAGGGAGCTGGGGCTGGGAGCTGGCAGCAGAGGAGCCTGAGGGCTGCCCTCAGTGCTGTGCTAAAGATGTGCAGGGCAGTGTGGGCAGGATGCAGCCAGGCTCTGCCCAGGGATGGCCAAGGACAGGACAAGGGGCACTGGGGGCAAGCTGGAGCAGAGGAGGTGCCAGGGGAACAGGAGGGGAACCTTTTTCCCTGTGATGGTGCCAGAACCCTGGAGCAGGCTGCCCAGAGAAGATGTGGAGTCTCCTTCTCTGGAGACTTTCCAACCCCACCTGGATGTGTTCCTGTGTGCCCTGCCCTGGGTGGCTCTGGCAGGAGGAAATCTTCCCTGTTAAATGCTCCTCAGGGTTTAGTTAAGGGAAAAGCTGGGAGCAGCCAAATAGGCTTCAGCAGCCATCCAACAGCTACCACAGAACCACAGCAACCATTCCTCATTTATCCTGCACCTCACCCACAGCTTTTAGCAGGGAAGGCTGCTGAGCAAAGCATCACTGCTGTTCAGAGAGAGCTCTCTGACACTTCACTTTCTGCATCTTCTGGAAACAAATACAGAATTCAACTTGGCAGTGCCTCTCCTAGCCAGGGTGACAGCTCCCTAAGCATGGCACCTTCATCCGGACACCCACCCCTCAGCTATTCAGAGCCACTGACCAGGTCCCCTCTCAGCTTTCTTTTCTCTAAACAGCCCCAGGCCTCTCAGTCTTCTTCAAAGGAGAGATGTGCAAACCTCTTCCTTGTAGCTCTCCCTTGGCCTCTCTCCAGCAGATCCCTGTCTCTCCTGAATTGGAAAGGCCATAGCTGCACACAGTATTGCAGGGCAGAGCAGGAGGAGGAGAACCTCCCCAGACCACTGAGTCCAGCTGATGGGCTCAGGCAGCTGAGTCCTCTGAGTCACTGTTACCCTCCTCAGCCTGCTCCAGCTGAGAATGTGAGAGAGCAAATGACCTGCAGGTTTATTTCCTATCCTCTTTAACCTCTCTTAAGCCCAGCTCCAGCCTTCTTTGCCACATTCATTATTTCCCTCCTAATGACCATTAAAACAATAAATACAGAAACTCCTTGATGTTAGCTTTTGTTCAGTGACAGAATCCATCCTGAGGACTCAGCTGCTTGCATTAAAGTGAGCATTAGAGAGGTGTAAATAATGAGGCTGGCAGGGAAAGCTGCAGATGAAGTGCTCCACAAAGGTGTTTATCTTCTGCTAAATACCAAAAGACAATCTTAAACCATATTGTTTTTACAGCTCTGCTGGCTAAAGCAAAACCAATTATCACAGAGTATTTCAGAGAATCACAGACTGGTAAGGTTGGAAGGGACCTCAGAGCTCATCCATTTCCAACCCCCTGCCTCAGGCAGGGACACCTCCCACTAGCACAGCTCACTCAAGGCCTCCTCCAACCTGGCCTTCAACACCTCCAGGCAGGGAGCAGCCACAACCTCCCTGGGCAACCTGTGCCAGTGTCTCACCACCCTCACTGCAAACAACTTCCTCCTCACATCCACTTTCAATCTCCCCTCTCACACTTCAAACCCATTCCCCTTGTCCTGCCATTCCCAGCCCTTGGCAATAGTCCCTCCCCAGCCTTCCTGCAGCCCCCTTCAGATCCTGCAAGGCCACTCCAAGCTCTCCTGGAAGCCTTCTCCTCTGCAGGCTGCAGAGCCCCAACTCTCTCAGCCTGTCCTCACAGCAGAGCTGCTGCAGCCCTCTCAGCATCTTGCTGGCCTCCTCTG